>VKOC01017290.1:0-11500 GCA_009364415.1 Spea multiplicata
GTGTGTGTCAGGCAGTGTGTGTGTGTCAGGGAGGGGTCTGTGTGTGTCAGGCAGTGGGTCTGTGTGTGGCTGAATTGACAGAATGGAACATTTTCTTTTGTATTTTAGAACCTGCAGAACGTGAAAATAACACCAGAGAATGGACATACAATCTTATTATTCATCTCTTACTAAAAAGCAGCAAACAGATTCTGCTGCAAAGGAGCAGCAACAGGATGAAAGTCAGCAATCTAACCATCCGGATTTAGAGATTGAATATGTTGAGATTGATTCCCCAGAAAGTGATTTTTATTTTGCGGAAGAAGAAGAGGAGGTCCCTGAGGTACTATCAGAGTTTGACGAATCAAGCTTGCCATCTACAAGCTCACACCAATATAGTGCTCATGGCGAATCCTCTCAATCCTGTGACTATAATCTGTCTTTGGTACATAGACCCACTGGTGGAATCAAGAGCAAGCCACCAGGGCCCCATGACATCAGTCAGTGTGCTACTGAAGGGCCAAAACAACCAATACTAAAAAAATACCCACAGACAAAATTGGGAGCAAGCTTTCGTTCTTTCCGACCTCAATGGTTCCAGTCATTTAATTGGCTGGAATACTCAATTTCACACAAGATGCAGTATACTGCTTTTCATGTAGATTTTTTTCTGTGTCCAAATATACTCATGGAGAAATGAAAAAAATACCATTTATTAATGTTGGTTTTTCCAACTGGAAAAATGCAATGGAAAATGAAAAAGGGATGCCACAACATGAAAAGTCTACTGCCCACAAAGAATCCTGTGTAAGCTGGCAGGATTTCAAATTAAACAAAGAAAAGGATACATCCATTATGAAAGGCCTAAGTAAAGCACATGCCAGAGAGGTGGAAGAAAACCGGCATTATATTAAGACCATTGCTGAAGTCCTTCTTTTAACAGCAAAAACCAAAATTGCTCAAAGAGAACATCGCTACAACTCTGATGAATTAAATCATGGGAACGTGAGAGAGATCTTATACTTAATTGCTAAAAAAGATCGCATTATAGAAAAGAAGCTTCATGGGCCAAAAAATGCTCGGTACTTACATCCATCTATTCAAAATGAACTTTTAGCAGTTATGGCTTCATTCGTTAGAGAAGACATTGCAGAGAGCCTAAAAGGCAGTCCTTTTTCTATCCTGGCAGATGAGACAAAAGATTGTAACAAAACCGAACAGCTGTCTGTTGTTGTCAGATATTTTTTTGATCAAGCTGTGCATGAGAGGTTTTTAAAATTTTACAAAGCTGATTGCCTTGATGCCGCATCATTGACAGATTATATATTCAATGTCCTCTCCTCACTAGGGATTGATAAAAATGGATGCGTGGGTCAAACTTATGACGGGGCTGCAGTAATAAGTGGTAGGGTAAATGGTGTTCAAGCAAGGATTCAAAAAGAGGTGCCTACTGCCCTATATGTTTATTGCATGAATCACCGTCTTAATTTAGCTATTGTTGACACAACAATGAATTTTTTGCTAAAATAAGCTTTACGTTTTTTCTAGCTGTGGTTCACTCGGTGTTTGAAAGCATTCAAAAACAAATGTCAACAAAACCTATTATGCTGCGTGCAAAACTGTTCTTCAAACACTTGAGCCTCTTCTGCAAACCCTTAAGTTAATAGCTGATGGGAAACATACAGAAAGAAGAATTGAAGCAAATTCCATCAGTATTTTCATTGACTTCAATTTCATTCTTTCACTCGTACTTTTTGAAAATATATTGAAAAGGACACAGACATTATCCAATATGCTACAAGCAAAAAATCTTGATTTGGCATCAGCAGTGCTTCTTGTCCAGACTGTCATTCAAGACCTTGAAGAAGTACGAAATGAAGACAAAGGCCCCACTATAGGATCTTTACACTCTCCTGTAATAGGAAAGGTTTGGGTGGATGCAATTGACTTGTGCGTTAAATGCGGAATAGAAACTCCTGACTCTGAAGGAGATGAACCACCTCGCAAGAAAAGAGATCGCCGACCACCTTTGAAGTTAAGGGACAGCATTATAATGGAAACAGTGGGTCAACGAACACAACTCAGCAAAAAGGATGATTTTATACATCATTTTATCTATGTTGTTCTTGACAAAATAATATCAGAATTAAAATCGCGTTTTTAAAGGGATTCCTTGCTGGTAATGGAAGGCATTCAGGCAAAAGCGGATTGTTTCTTAAATTTTCAAAAGTTCACCTCAATGGCAAAATTCTATGGCTGTAATCTAGAGTATTTAGAAAAAGAACTCAAGCAGGCTCTTGTGACCTTGAAGAGGAAAGAAGAATCTGATGGCATGAAAGTTAACACTGTTCTGGAATTCACAAACCCTATGCTGTCCCTTTCTTTGAACTGTACAGACTGTGTAAAATTGCATGTGTTTTGCCAGTTAGTAGCGCATCTTGTGAGAGAAGTTTTTCAGCACTGAAATTAATAAAATCCTATTTGCGTACGACAATGACCGAGGAAAGGCTGTCAGACCTTGCCACACTGGCAATTGAGTTTAGGCTCGCAGACAAAATAAACATGGATCAAGTTGCTGAGAGGTTTGCATCAATGCATAAAAATTCACGTATAAGTCTGTATTAGGCTACTGTATATGCTTTTCTCAACACCAAAATATTTTCAGTCTATTTTCTAAAGGATACTATTGGCATGAAAGCAACTTTAGCTAAATGAAGCAGTTTTGGTGTTAAAAAGCATGTATGAACATGCTACTTTTGTTAGATGCTGCACTTATTGTATGTTAAAACTTTTAGTCCAGTTCTTTGTTAAATTTAATGTTCTATTTTGTTTATCACTGTTCAATGAGCTGGTGCTCTATAAATAATATGTATTAATATTTTTATGTTATTTATTATAAATACCACTTGGAAATTATATTTTGAAAATAAAGTTTTGTTTAAAAAAGATATCTCATTTTCATTTTGAAGTAGGAAGTGGCTGGCTGTGTAAAATTGGTACAAATTGGTAAAAACTGTTTTTTGTTTACGTATCCTTTCCCCTACGTTTAGGTTGTAGGTGCCGGTTTTTTTCGTTATCTCTGTCCGTGTTTCCCTTCGGTTTATTTAGATTTTTTTATTTGTATTTTACCTTACCGTCTCTCCGGACGTGTTCACGCATTTTTCCTTTTCTCTTTTCTCAGCCGCCGTATCTATTTCCCTCAGGGATCTGCGTGCGGCGGTCCTCTTGGATCGGCAGGACTCTTGCAATTGCGAGAGTTCGCCGCCATCTTCTTTTCGCCGTTGCTGAAGTTTCTCAGTGCGGCGGACATTTTGGATCGGCGGAACCATTTTATTCTTGTTTTACTACGCAGTAACGTTACTGCAATTATTAATAGAGTGTGGACGCTTGGTTTTTTCCTCCGTCAATACCTTTCTTATTTACGATCCTGTGGTGTTCTAAACAGTGTGAGCCCCTGTCTTATCAACAGGTTACGGGTACTTCATTATTATTTATCTATTATTGTTAATTTGATTAGTGATTCCTCAGTTCTTTCTCAGCCTATTACTGGGTGAGCCCCTGTTCTTATTTTATTTGGTGCCTAATTATTAGTACTACTTTTTAAATTTTGTTTTGTTGCATATATTTTAAAAAAAAAAAAAAAAAAGTATAATTTTATTACGCCTCCTGGGTACCTTTAAAGGTTATCCCTATTATATCACAGGTGAGCCCTGTTAGTCAATAATTTGTATTATGGCTGGTGATCCTAACTCCTCTCAGGATTTCATCCTATCTTGGTTGGAGGAAAAGTTTTCCTCTTCTATGGAATCATTTATGGCCAAAATGACTCAATTCATACACCAGTCTGCCCCAGTCACTCAAGTTGTAAAAGACACTTCTGATTATGATTCAGACAAGTCTGAGGATTCTAAGACCCTGGAACGTCCCTGGAAAGGAGTAGTGCTTCAGCCGATAAAGGCAAGGGCCCAGCCAAACGCCCTAGAAAGGAAGTGGTTTCCCCACTAGTTCAGGAGGCTACGGAGGCTGCACCTCTGGCTTCGTCCAGAGCTCACGAATCGAAATTCGTGCATGAGAGTACCGTGGGCGAGCCCCACCATTCTATTGCTATGGCACCTCCAGCATCTCCTACTCCTAATGCTGATACTCCGGTTGTTGATCCGGCTGGGATGGTTCTATTTGAACCTACTAATATGCGTCACCCTAGAGCCACTGAATGGGCTCCTCCCCTTCATTTAAGCCTCTATGATCAAAAATGGATCAGACACGCTCTTGATAAAGAGGTCAGGAACAAATTAAGGGCTGAGTGTCCTCGCCCGATGATCCCGGTAAAGTTTTGGTTACTCCTGAGTTTGACCCTAATTTGGTCTCTCTACTTGCCCAAAAGGGTCGTGACCCTCGTAAGGGTCTTGAACAAGGCCTTAAATCGGCTCAGGACAAGATATGTTAGATATTGTGGGGCCGGTCACTCAGATTCTATCTTTAGCCGACCGCTCTTATCTCCAGGGCTCCTCTCTTGACCCTAAAATAATCAGAGATTGGGCTCTTAGAGTAATATGCCTATTAAGTAACACGAATGTCGCTATTTCTACTGAGCGTAGAAAGGCGGCGCTGTTGCGTATGGATCCTAAGTTAATTGAATTGGGCTCTAAGGAGCTGGGCGCATCGGCTAATGGCCTATTATTCGGTGATTCCTTTGTAAAGGAACTCAACCGCCACGTTTCTGTGATGACGTCATGGACGAAGGCTAAGGCATCCATGCGTAAAGTGTTTCCTCAGGAGGCACGTTTTTCCGCCAGGGCTGGACGACCGAGGGGCCGGGTCTCCAGCCGTTTCTTGGGAAAAAATTATGTCCGACCCTTGGATCCTCCAAACGGTCCAGGGTTATCTAATAGATTTCATATCCCCCCTTGTCAGTATCACTCTCCTCCTCAGGTCTTCAGAACGACCTCAGTCCAAAATCTAATAGACCTAGAATTGACTTCTCTGTGGCAGAAGGGGGCAATAGAGAGAGTTCACCATCCTCCAGTCTTTGTCAGTTCCATCTTTCTGGTAAAGAAAAAAACAGGAGATTTACGTCCGGTCATCAACCTTCGCGCTCTCAACCTTCGCGGAATCCATCTTTTAAGAGACCTCATGAAACAGGGAGACTGGTTTACCAGACTAGATCTCAAGGACGCTTATCTAGCGGTTCCCATTCATTCAGACCACCGTCAGTTCCTTCAGTTCAGGTGGAATCGTCAGCTTTGGCAATTCAATTGCCTTCCTTTCGGCCTCAGTTCCGCCCCTTGGTGCTTTACCAAACTGCTCAAACCTGTGATGGCTTTCTTCAGGTCCAGGGGTGTCAGGTCGATCATTTATCTAGACGACATTCTTTTGTTTTCTCAAGACAAGGAAATCCTTCGGAACCAAACCGCTTTCGTAGTAGAAACATTGCAACAGCTCGGTTTCGTGATCAATGTTCAGAAATCGGAGCTTCTTCCAACTCAAAAAATTCGTTTTCTGGGTTTCGATATCGATTCAGTAGCAGCTCTCCTACAATTGCCGACTTCAAAAATTGCTACTATCAAGAAGGACATCAGAGCTTTGCTGCTCATGGATTATTGCCCTCTAAGAAGACTCTCTCGAATGGTAGGTCTTCTGTCCTCTTCCATACAGGCGATCTTCCCAGGACCTCTTTACTATCGGGCCATACAAAGACTCAAGGCAACTTATCTAAGACGCAGTCCCTCATACGATCAGCCAGTACAACTCACAGACGAGGTGAGACAGGAATTACGTTGGTGGCTCCTTCACATGCAAGCTTGGAACGGCCGGGCCATCTTCGGTGCCCGTCCGGATTTCGTGTTGGAATCGGATGCAAGCATGCTCGGATGGGGAGCAGTGTCTCCTACGGAAGCCACGGGGGGTCGCTGGTCCTTGGAAGAACGCAATCTCCACATAAATTGTCTGGAACTCATTGCGGGCTCGTTCGCAATTCGCAGCCTTGCCAAAGATCGGTCCGATTGTTGTCTCCTTCTAAGGATGGACAATTTTTCAGCGGTTCGTTACATCAACCGCTTAGGCGGAACAAGATCCAGACATCTTACAGAAGTAACGAAACAGATTTATCAGTTTTGTTTCGATCGCAACATCTCTCTCCTGGCGGAGTACGTTCCCGGTACGGAAAACCAGACAGCGGATTGGTTTTCAAGGCATTGGAGGGACGCCAGCGATTGGAAGTTACACAAGGGAGTTTTTCAAACTCTCAATTATCTCAGAGGCCCCTTCAATCTAGATCTTTTTGCATCCCGGACAAACAATCAACTTCCTCAATTTTTCAGTTGGTTACCAGATCCAGTAGCACTGGCAACGGATGCTTTTCTGCAAACGTGGCCAATGTCGGGAGCATATGCTTTCCCACCGTTCACTCTCATTCCCAGGGTGATTCAACATCTTCTCAGGGTCCCGGTGACCTTACTTCTGATCACTCCGTGTTGGCCCTCTCAACCTTGGTTTCCTGCCCTTCTAGAATTATCAATTCAGGATCCCTTGGCATTGCCAACGTTCCCGTCTCTTCTTCTGGACCCGGAAGGTCATTTCCATCCCCTCATACTCGACGGCCGTCTCTCTTTAATTGCATGGATGATTTCGGGGGACCTTACTCTGTCCTTGGCTTATCGCAAGACGCTAGAGATTTGCTCAGAGATTCATGGGCTCCAGGTACCCACAAATCTTATCGGGCAGCATGGAAGACGTGGTCTACTTGGTGTTTGGGACAACAGGTGGATCCCCATTCAGCTTCTGTAACGTTTGTGTTGAATTTTTTGGCGGAGCTGTTTTCATCCGGAAAATCTTACCGCTATGTTAATGTTTTTCGTTCTGCTATTTCCAGCGGACATGTGGGGTCTAAAGATGGTCCTATTGGACAGGATCCTTTAGTTTGCCGTTTGCTGAGAGGTATTCGTTTAAGTAGACCTCCAGCCCCTCGGTATGACTCCTTCTGGGATGTCGCCTTAGTTCTTGATTTTCTTAGAAAATGGCCTGATAATGATTCATTATCTCTTCGTCAACTGTCTGCTAAACTGACATTGCTTTTATGCTTTCTATCTTTTCGCAGAGTCTCGGACGTTCGAGCTCTGGAGATCGGTGCTTTTTCTTTCTCTCCTGATGGAGTGATTTTCTCTGTTCGGAAACGTACTAAATCTATGTCTAGTTCTATATCTTATCCTTATCTTATTGAAGATCCTAAGCTTTGTATCGCTAGATGTCTTCATACATATGTGTCTTGCACATCTTCCATTCGTGCCCCTTCAGCTTCTCAGCTGTTGATCTCGTACTCAAAACCCTTTCATCCTGTTTCGTCCCCTACTCTAGCTCGTTGGGTTCGATGGCTACTCTCCTTGGCGGGGATTGATCAACGTTTTGGTGCACATTCTGTTCGTGGGGCTGCAGCTTCGGGAGCCTTTTCAGCAGGTGGTTCCCTTGCTGATATTCTCAAAGCAGCCGACTGGTCCAGGGCATCCACTTTCCGTGCATTTTATTTTCGTCCTATACCTTCAGCGATTTTTCCTTTGTTGAATAAGCGTTAAAACTGCAAATATGAAGCCTCCTGTCTTGCCTTAAAATTATACAATTATTCTACTTTTATGACGAATAATTGGAATTTTAATAAAGACAGGAGGCGAATATTTCCCTCCCTCCCTTCCCTCTATTTTCTTCTTATTTTGATTTATTGGTTATATGTCTAGACTATTACCTCATATATATATATCAGTTATTTCATGCATTTGTGGTTATATATTTCATACATTTACATTTACATTGATATATTTCATATGCCTTGCATGCACTTGCTGTTATGAATCTCTTTTATTTTTCAGCGTAATTCCTTATGGGACCGCTTTCTTCAAATCCAGTTCCACAATCTATTGATGATCTGATATCCCGTTCTCGGATTAGGTCTTACGTTTCATCGAAGTCTGTTTTCTTCGAGTCAAGTTCCTGATTTTTGGTTCGTGTGCAGCAGAAAGAGGAGGAAGGATGGGCTACTATCTACTATATTGTGTGATCTTTTATCTGATTGGTTATCATCTGTTCTACTTTTATCTTTGCTGCTATGGTGTCAGTAAAGGAAGATTATGCAAATATTCGCCTCCTGTCTTTATTAAAATTCCAATTATTCGTCATAAAAGTAGAATAATTGTATAATTGCTGAGCATGTATTCACAGGCAAAAGTTGCTTCTTAATCGGCCAACGTCTTAGTCATACACTGTTAAAATATCTTTAAAAGATGTCACTGAATACTAAGAAATCTTTAACATCAAATAAGTCTAATAGCAATCTACTGTCACTAAAACTGATACTTTGCAAAGTAAATATCACCATGATATTTCTATATGAAGACCACCCTGGTCGGTAATATTTATAATGCTTTCTATACATTGGGTTTTCTTTCTACCTTTACAAGTTAGTAAAGTTGCCGTATTTTGTAGTTCATTTTGCTAGTTCTGACTCAAAACCTTTTATGTATTTGATGCAATAAAAGCTATATTAGGGTATCTTCCATGTTGTCAAACTGACAGAGGGCACCACAGCCTGATGTTAAACACTGGTGCCCTCTGATAGAAGGCAAGTGTGGGAGAGAAATATGTGAAAGAAAAAAAATACAATGCAATAATGTAGTTTAGCATTGGCAAAAACCGTGCTTTTATCTTGTTTTTTTCCTACTACACTTCTTTTATTTGTTGGAGCAGGGGTGGACTGGCCTGGGGCAGAGGGAAAATTACCACCACCCCAGGTCCAGTCCAAGATGATTCTGTGAATAGCCACCTAATGCAAAGTTAAGTGACCTTGCAGTAAAACTAAAGCTGTTTTGTAAGTGTGTGGTTTAATATTAAAGTGTATGTGTGTGTAAATATGTGTGTGTATGTTAGTTATCAGGGAGGAGCAAGGGGCCACTAGGCTTTTCTTGCCCCCCCCACACACACACACACACCACTGCCAGAAGATGCCAGGTCTTATACTGAACTGCGTCACCTGTATTGAAACAGAAATTTGGAAATTTTAGAAAATGTAATATTGGTGTAGAAAGAGTACAATAAAAAAAAAAATGAGATTTGGGCTTCATGCAATGTGTCATGGGCCACCAAGTGTTAGCTGCACTTTCCAGTGGGAGCACTTACACTGCAACACTGGAGCTGTAAGGTTTTTATAGGCTGCAGACACAAGAAGCGGCAGCACACTATGGCACGGATGAGCAGAACTGCCACGTTGTACTTCTGGCAATAACATTTGTATTGTTCACCTTTCATAAGCTGTGAACATTGTGCTTATTGAAGAAGTGCAGTATATTGAAACACCATTGATCTGTGAAAACCGACCAATTGGTTAACTCCATAGCTTTCTCTTTCAGAGTACTTGCTCAGTGCAGCTCACCCAAGCTGTGGGTGACTTTTGTTATTATGTAACTTGTAAATGTTGGCTTTTTAAAAACTGATTGCATGCTCAAAATCATTTCAAAAAACAAAAAACCCAAAACCCTCATTGTTATAATGAAGCGACATGCCCTTGGTATTCCATTGCATCTTTGCCTGTAATTGTAGCTGATCTGTTGGATAAATGGTTTAGTCATAATTTGTTGGTGGACCTTAACGGAAGAATTTAAACAACTGCTAAGACACAGAAAGAATGGAAATGCCTTGGGCACTACAGAGCACAGAATTCACGGGAGACATGTCTATAAACATATGCAATTTAAAGTTACTGGCAAAGTAGGGATACCGTATAAAATTAGGCCTAGATTATTTAGATAGAAATCGGGGTAGGTTGGTTGTAATATATCTGCAAAACTTATTTTTTTTTTTAAAAAAAGAAAAATTTAAAAAGTACCTTAATTTGCATTCTTTGTTGGTTGGTCTGTTTGGGACACTAAATCATCCCTGTACGTGATGGGTGGATGACATGAAGAAAAAAAAAATTCAGAAGCGCATTTGTGATTTTTACCACATGTAACTTTTAATAACTGGAACTATTTTTAGCCCCATATAGCCTTGGCCTGGATCAACTGATCCAAAATTCTTGCATGTAATGAGTCTCTTTCACATTCCAAGATGTCACAGAACGGACAGAGTGAATCTCTGTATTACTCTTCCCCGATGGAAAAGAAATAAAAGTGCGAAACCATAAGAAAAATCATACCTAAAAATCTCAAAATATTAGGCAAAAATGGCTGTGTGCTGCATGCCTGGAAGATATACTCTGAAACTATATAGCTTGAGATTGTATTGCTGGTCCTTCAGGGCAATGTGAATCTCTGTCCACAATAGTCTATTACATAGAAAAAAATATTGGGACACCTGATCATTACAAAAACAGGGACTTTTATGACAACTTTGCAGCTATAGCAGCTTCCACTCTTCTGGGAATTTTAGCCCATTCATCCAGTAGAGCATTTTTGAGGTCTGGCACTGATGTTGGACGAGAGCCTGACTCGCAATCTTCATTCCAGTTTAGTTGTCAATGAATTTCATTATCGATTAGTTGAGTCGATTTTATTGAATAGATAACAACACTAACATCCGGATGCCCTGCTCTGGATCTTCCTCTCTGACAGCCTGCGGGCGTCTCTGTGATGTGCGCAGACATAGTCTGCTACTGTCCTCCACTTCCGCAGGGCTTATATGATGGAGCACCAGCGTGACACGACCCTCCTGTGCTCCACCATAGAAGTACCGGCCAGCAGCGGTGGAGGTTGTCTGTGCACAACGTTCGTCGGCTGCCAGAGAAGAGGATGAGCTGCAGCGCTGCAGGAGACCCTGATCTTCCTGTCTGGCAGCCGGTGGGTGTCTGTGCGATGCGTATTAAGGGGGCAGAGTGGCATATCTGGGGGGAGAAAGTGGCATATACACTGTGTAAGTGTATATGCGTAAGGGCAGTGTATGTTTATGGGCAGTGTATGCATTCCAGTTAATTGGACAGATTGTTGGTGCTAAAGGCCAATGCTCGTATGTGTATAATGTGTGTGTGTTAAGGACAGCTCTGTTAAATACACAACAACCTCTGTAAAAAAAACAAAAACAAAAAAAAACGGGGGCGGGGCACAATTTCCATTCTTGCCTTCGGTGCAAAAAGAGCTAGCTACGGCTCTGTGTATGTTTGTTGGTATAAGTGTGTAAGTGCGTTAGCAAGTGGGGCACGTCCCAATGCCTCTCCCATGACCCATTGTTTCCATCCAAAGACCCGGAGTCTCCAGAGAAACATGGAGAGTTCTCAGGTATGCCTATAGTGAATAGACCCCATTGTCATTGTATTGTTTATCACGGGCAGTATGATAAGGAAATAAAATATGCGTGCAGACTAGGCAATGATAACATAGCTAAAACACATAGAAATTACTAATATTTATATGCCTGAAAACATTGCATTATACAAACACAAGAACAGTCAAAAAAAAGCTGCAGAAAAAAAATCAATGGGAGTAGCAGCTTTGAACCATGCTTAGGAGGGCAGGTGGTGCAAATGTTCTGGTGTCATTTGGCCTGG
>VKOC01017292.1:0-12533 GCA_009364415.1 Spea multiplicata
GAAATTTAGTAAAAACTAGCGTAGATTAGAAAAATAAACTAATTGTTTTTACATTTTCCCTCTGAATCCTCACAAAATTAGGTAAAGTGATGGAAACTCCCCTCCAAGTTTATCAATTCAGGCGTCCTGATTTCAGAAATACCTAATTTATATAGATTTTCCAGACTTTCCCAGCACCAGGGAGCATACTATTAGGTGTACAATTTTGTATAATTTTTATGCCCATGGCTTAACCGGTTTGGGGGTTGTGAACGGGAGCAGGAGGGTTATACTGGCTAGATGTTATGCTAGGGCAATGGGATGTAAGGTTTTTTAAGAATTTTTTTATTATCTTTTTTTATATATTTTTTTAAAAAAAAATTTTATTTACATTTTTTTAAATTTTTTTGTATTTTTTATATATTTTTTTTACACAGTAATGGTAAGCTCTAGGTCCTCCTAGGGACTCCCATGTAGAACACTGCCAGTGATGTCACAGTGACATCACAGCTCACATTATAATTTTTTTAGTATTATTTATATTATTATTTTAATGATTTATTTAATATTATTTTTAAATGACTAACCGTTTTTTTTTTCCAGCTTTTCTGTTACAGGGCGGGAGGGGGAGTGAGAGAGATGGTTTCTCACTCCCCTCCCCGCGATCCCCCTGCACCGACCGATCACACTGTGATCTCTATGCAGGTCCTCACAGACCTGCATAGAGATCGTAGCGTCTCTGTGCCTCATCGGAGGGCAGGATATCCCCGCAGGGGATATCCTGTCCTCCGATGACCTTCCGGGTTACGTCAGCAACCCGGAAGGGAATGCCCGATCGCGCGTTTGAAACTGCGCAATCGCGCGATCGGGCAGTTTACCGGTAACAGCTTACCGGCTTTCATGCCGGAAGCTGTTACAGGCGATCAGACAGCAGAAAGCCGGCAAAGCCGGCTTCTGCTGTCAGTGGGGAGTCCAGGCTGTCAAACGACAGCTTGGTCTCCCGTGCAGCGGCAGGGATGTGTCCCTGACGCTGCACGAAGGGCTGGACGTACGGGGACGTCCATAGGGGTTTCTTTGTGGGCGTTTTTTGGACGTCCCGGTACGTCTATAGGGGAACGAAGGGGTTAAGCAGTAGTCCTCTGAGAGGCACATTTGTAATCCCTAAGCAAATGCTTTGCTGTATACTTTGTTGTCTTAAGTATTATTTGAAACTTATAGGCCACTCAAAATCATACATTTTACTTTTATACAATAAATATATCTAGGTTATTGTATAATGCTCAGGTTATTATTTTAATTTGTATTTGCCAGTAATTTTATTATTCTCATGTTATATGTTTTCATGTAAACCCCATTCACATAATGTGACTTTTCTCACTGCTGCCAAAACAAGTAGCACCTGTAGATAATGTGCAGTTGTAAAATAAATTAGCTTGGGAGTTCAGAGTTGGATGCCAGAGGTTGAAGGGCCCTTGCTGAGAGAAAGGGAGTGAGAGAGGCCTGGGAACAGTGGCCTGCTTGAAATCCATGCTTAAAGGAGTGTTGCAGCATCCTGGCAGAATTTTCCAGCAGACAGTCCAAGAGACAGAGCTGTTTGCAGAGTTTGCAGTAAGAGGTTAAAAACTGAAATGACCTAATTGCAGACTGTGGAGTGGAATTTTTTTGAAGAGAAGGAGAAAAAAAAGAAGTCTATCCAGCAGAACGTGTTGGCTTCCATTTAGGTGACTACTTTCCAGTGCTAAGTGGTATCATGGCTATCCTGGACCTTGGTGCCTCCTGCTGTTGGCAAGCTCTGCAGCACAGAAAGCAGCAAAGGAGCTTCTGACAGATGAATTTTAATATTGATTTAGGTTTAATTCCCACTCAAGGTAGAGATGAAAACGCTACCTGTTCGAGACCAAGTGCAGCTCAAGCAGCCTGTCTACATACCACCGATTTTAAACTTGGAGCATATCACTGTAAGTGAATAGTCAAGTTAAATCTTCAGCTGATGCAGTCAAGGGCTGTTCGTTTTTTACTTGTACTCAAATTAGAATCTCATGCTAGGCCAATCATCCTCAATACGGATTTTATATGACAAACAGTGGTAGACCTTTGAGATCACATTAATCACCATTGAGTTGCAATGAGGTGACATGTTGGCCCACGTTACATGCTGATGTGATATCACAACTACCCATAATGCAAATGCAAGAGGGTCTGTTTTGCCATAGGTCAGGCCATTTCATGCACATTACACTTAAGGTATCGTATACCCATAGCAACAAAGTTACAGATACCAGTAAAGAAAAATAAATATTTCTCAAGATTATGCAACTATAAAATACATGCCATATCCCATAACTACTCAGGTTATAACATGCACTAATGGACTAACACTCGGCGTCAGTTGGCCACGTAATGTATGCCATCTACCTCAGCTAAAATCATATTGAGAATTAGTCTAATTACAATAAGAAAGAAAAAAATCACCCTCTCTCTAATGTCCCTGATATCCACGGCGTTAAATGGAAAGGGGGCTTGGCTTTTCGTGATTCAAAAAAGTGAAATACATTTGTGTATTACCTAGTTTCATCCACACACACGCTGTAGAATTCACTGTTCATGGTTATAGTACATCAGCACCCTCTAGTTGTCAGTTTGTAAGGATACTGGTTTCTCATCGCAGCGTGAATTTGGGATATTGAAGTGAAAAAATGATAACTGGACAGATTTTTTTTTTAAAAGATATTTATTTTTGTCTGCACTGCATATGTGTTATACGCCAATGTATATATTGATCAGAGGCTCCATCTATATTTATAGAAGGCAATGTTAAACTAGAGTGTTCCATAAGGTCTGCATGTCTCTAGGTCTTGTTATATAGTGTTTGTTTTTGCCAAGTATAACAAACATTCCTATGAGTACAAAATCACACTGTTCCTGGCAATTCATCAGATACTTGTATGTATATGTATTTGTATATACCGGTATATAGTAATATATAAAAATTATTAAAAAAAATTTTTTTTTGGCTTTTAAGCTTGACACACTAGATTGTAGAACTAACCCTTTTTAGAACTGCATCCTATAAATATTGAATAGCAGTAGTCATAATTGATGTATCAAAAGAAATAGCATCCAAGCAGAATTGTATTTAATGACTACATGTACAATTTATGAGCATAGACATAATTATTTATTTAAAAACATCTTAAAGGTAACTTGCCATCAATCAAATCTTTAAATATGATTTTTTTTATATACTTGTGAACCTTTAGGATATATGTCAAATTATTTATCAAAACACAAGAGAACATTCCCATAGTTCAGGGGTGTCCAACTTTTTTCTGCAGTGGGCCACTTCATCAGAATTGTATATGTGCGAGGGCCGCACTCATTTTCACTCTGAGAAAAATATGGCCTTTAATAATATATGCAGATTAAAATAAAGTAAATGGCACAAAACCTTTACTTTTCCTCTCACTAGTTTCCGGTCCTAGAAAGTTTTGTGACTACAAATTCAGGATTCTGGATACGTAAAAAATGAAATAGCTCTATTTATCCTAGGGATACACCAAAATGAAAATTCTGGACCGAAACTGAAAATGCAGGGTTCACTTACTATGTGTGATTTTCACTCTTGGTCTGTCTTTTCCACTGGGCAAAATGATATAGTCTTATCCAACATAGTAATCAGATCAGCAAAAGTTGGGGCGCATGTACATGGGAGAAGAAAAAATATAACAATAATGGTGCAATATTGGGAGGACACAGTGTTTAGAAGGAAAATAAATATCACGCACAAACATATGTAGTGAAACAGGCCCATCAAAGGATTCAGTTAAGTTTTCTTTTAATAGCTTCTTTAAAATCTGTATCTGAAAAATCTGAAATAAAGGTAATTTTACACTTACAACAAATGTGCCATCACCAGCAGCAACAGCAGGGCTACACCAATGTATACACACATCCAGCAGCCTGCTATGGGACTGAATTTGGACCATTTTGATAAATGTATCCCTCAGAGTAAGGAAGGTGATAAAGCACCGGCATGAGAAGTAGGGCACTGAGAAGACACTGGCGGATACACATCCAGACCCAAGGTACAGGACCCTGAATTTCCCCAAAAATTAGCTACATATTTAAAGAATTAATCCCTCAGAGTAAGGAAAGAGGTTGAGCCGCAGAAGAGGCAGGGCGCAGGACAGTCGTGGGCAGACACTTCCAACCATATGGTAGAAGACTCATTGACCCCCAGAGTAAGCCGCAGAGGAAGGGCAGTCACTGGCAGACAGACACATGCAGACATATGGTATAAGAATGAATTTCTGCCAAAATGAGAAAAAAGATGTATAACCAAATTTAGGAATGGTATTTCACACAGTTCTATGCTAAACTTTGTCGCTAATATTTATAAATAATTTATTATTTTCGTGTTGTCCCCAAACCAGAGGTTTATGGTAGCATAACTGTACAACTTAACTCTGGAATAGTGGTTCAGGAACTAAAACATACTACATGCATGCACAGGCCAATGTTATAAATATTTATTATTTCTTGTCTGTGTTTTCCACAGTCATAATTAAATTATTTTTTAAATAAAAAGAAACACTTAAAATAAATTATTACATAAAAAGGATAAATAAACTTTTGATGTAGTCCCTGTATAAGGCTGTTGGACCCATCAATCAGAGCCATAACCATAAATGGACCATCCTTACCAGGATTTTGTCATTGGTTTTCGTTTGTTTTGTTGGGGACCGTCCTCGTTATCGGAGTAAAAATAAAGTTCATATGAATCCAGTTCATGAGCCACTCTCCCTACAACAGTACAAGTAAATTAATGACATTAAATATAGAGCAAGTTATGTCTTAACGATCGTATCTGTAAAAGGATCACTCTAGGGTTTCTGGAATTTTGGCATTTACATGATGTATTTGAGACATAATTGTATTTTCTTACGTTATATGCCACAGGCACACTGTACAATACCAACTGTAGGAAAGAGCACTTGCTCTGACTCATATGTCTAAAATTGGCAACACTTTTTTGTTGCACAGAATGTCTTTAGTAACATGTTTAATGAAGTATTTCATTTATTGACATTTTACTCTAAGAAAGGCATTTCTGAAGACTAAATGAGAGATTCTGGACTGGTTGGTTTGGAATGTCATTCATCAAAGATTTGTGTATTCTAGCTGCAATATGAATTTTGGACAAACTCTCACTTTGAAGAAAAGGAAATGTTGTATTTTACTTTTTTTTTTTAATAATAAGAAACGATTTCCTGTGGAAATGGCCTGTAGTTCAAACTTCAGGACAAAAGTAGTTTAATAATAACACATCTTATTCTTTATAGATCAGGGACTGGGGGGTCACTAGTACATTAACCTTAAGGTAATTCTATGGTAGAAGTATATAATCATTCAGTGTCTGTGCAAAATAAGTCTACTTGATAATTATTAGTGTGAATGTAGTGGTAGAAGGTCCTGTGAGAAGCGCTTACACTACAACAAGCTTAGCATCCCTAATTCACTTATTTTCTGCTGAGTTTAGCTGGGAGCTTTGCCTTTTCACACATTAAATAACACGGATATGCGTGTAATGTTCCCAGTAAACCTTAGTATAAAAGATTGCGCAACAGTTGGCTGCATATTGTTGCTTTACTAAGATATAGCTTTTCAGAAGCAAGTAAGAAAGTAGGTTATGCATTTCTTAGTTGCCATATATTTTGAAGTATCATCTAAAAACATATAGCCACCTTTGCTCTGGATGCTACTGTTTAGTGTACTTATGTTGCAGAATTGTTTGCAGTGGTATTAGTATGATTAGAAGAATTAAGGCACTTAATGGAAAGGTTTTCAAATGGTTTTTATTATGACCAGGGCAGGACTGGGGAAGAAAAGCAGCCCTGGCATTTTAAGTCCAGGTATAAAACCAGGATATGACTCCACACCAATAATAAATGAAACACTGGGCTAGTGGGCAACTAAAGGCTCATGCAAAAAAAAGTGCATTTATTTTCGACACTTACAGGTGCCCTTGTGCCAGTGGAAAGAACCAATGCTGTTTCATTTATTGTTGAAGTGGTTTTATATCTGCTATTGACTGTGGTAGCACCGGTGACTACAGCCTGCCTGATGCTTGCCTTTTGGAATCCAAAACAAGGCTTTAAATCTGTTTACTTTAAGGCCAGGGGCTGCTTTTCTTTCACTTGCACAACGTGGGCCGGGCTGAGACTTTCTGGGGTAAGTAAGCTGCGTGTATATTCGTGTCTGTCGGAGTATGTTTGTTTGTGTCTGGGTATATATGTGTCTCTGGGTATAGTGGATGGATGTGTATGGATATGGTGTGTGTGTGTATGTTAGTGTCTGTCTGGGTATTTTATTGTGTGTCTGGGTATGCATGTGTGTCTGGTTATGTTTGTGTTTGTCTACGTATGTATGTCATTGTCTGCCTGGGTATGCATGTTTGTCTGCCTGGGTATGCTGGTATCTGTCTAGGCATGTATGTTAGTACCTGTCCGGTTATGTTACTGCGTGTCTGTCTGGGTATTTTAGTGTGTATGTTAGTGTATGTCTGGGTTTGCATATGTGTCTGCCTTGGTATGTATGGGTGTCTGGGTATATTAGTGTGTGTTTGGGTGTCTGGGTATGTTGGTATGTGTGTGTCTGGGTATGCTATTGAAAGTGTGTGTGAACATGTGCATTTGGGTGTGTTAGTTAAATTGTGTCTGTAAGTTAGTGTGTGGGGGGTATTTTAGGGTGTGAACATGCCTTTGGGTATGTTAGCATGTGTGTCTGGGTATTTTAATGGATGTGTCTGTTTGGATGTGTTAGTGTGTGAATATATGTGTTCGTTTGGGTTCATTAGTATGTGTGTGTCTGGTTGTGTTTAAGTAACGGGTTATGTGTGTGATGGGTGGTATACAAGGGGATGTGCCAAAGGGGTTGCCAGATGATGTTTTGCCTAGGTTGAAGCAAAACAATGCACCAACCTGTGCATTGGACCCCTGTGAATTGTACTTGTATTTAATATCTTACGTAATGTAAAGAATATGTACTTTACTGTGGAACAGCCTCCCAACAGAAGAAGCATGAAGTCCACGGAACCCCTAAGATTTGTATGTTTATTTAATGTAATAAAGTCTTACTGAATGTAAGGAAGATATACTTTATTGAGGAGGTGGTGGATACGTGGAACAGCCTCACAGCAGAACAAGTTTAAGGTCCACAGGACCCCTAATATGGCACTATGTTTTTTTTAGTTGAGTGAAGATCACTGTTAAGCTCATTGATCACTTCCTAAGCTCTGTCCAGCAGCAGGGCGCCTCCATATTTAAAAGGCATACAGTAAAATGGACTATGAAAATAACACGAGGTCATCCATTCAGATGCGAAGAAACAAATTTTCACTTAAAGTAGCAAAAATGAACAGATCTCGAATTCATTGTCGACAGACATTTTGCTTTACAATAGACGCCTTTAAATATGGACTTGATGACTTTTTAGCAAAAAAAGAATATACAGGGACAAAACTGGCTTTAAGGACTAGCTATGGCTTGTTTATTCCCTTGAGTCACAACTAAGTAGATTAAAATGGCTATTATATTGACACAGTTCTTCCATTTAATTGCACGGTCAGGACTGCACCTAGCCGGTGAAGGTCTGTATGGCAGGGTTCTGAAATGAATTGTCTAACACAATGTCGTGAATAAAGAACAAAGGTTCATTAACATTCATGTGATGGAACAACCAAAACCTGAAAATTTGGCCCATTATAAATCATTCTATATCAGTTGTATTGTAAGTAAGTATGTTCAGTTCCATAATTAGAGGTACTCTAGCTCTCTTAGATTGTAAATTTATCTTTGTCATATTTACTTCTGTATATTTCAAAATCTTCCAAAATGTAATGTATGCCGAATACTCATTTTGATATAGAGCTCATACAATTAGCAATGTTCACCAAGTATTCTCCAAAATGCAAATTTCATTACTAAGCCTTTACTGTGATTGTGGTTGCTTGGCCATGATGTGAAACTTGGGCTAAAATAACATCACATTTTCTCTGTAGTTGTGAAGCAACACAATGCTGGACTATAAGACTATTCTTTATTACTTCTTGTATTTTCACTTGCATTCTAATAATAATAAAGTATTAAAATAAGTACATAATTACACATAATAGTGTTAATGTATATAAAATGTGTTTAGTAGACAGTATACAGTGGGGAAAAAGAAAGGGGGTTGCAATAACAAAACAAAGGTTGGCAAGGATAAAAAGACACACTAAAGGGGATCATGCGCACTGATATTAAGGAGTGATCACTATGAGGTAGAGCCCTGCGCGGGACTACTTTTTTAATACCGCTCCTGCCCGCTCCCGTGGTTTTTAATCCCACTCCCACCCGCTCCCGCAGTGTGGGTGTTCCGCTCCCGCCACATTTGTGGCCAATCCCGCCCGCTCCCGCCACATTTGTGGCCAATCATGCCCTCCTTCTTACCTGATTTCCCGCGCAGTCCCGCAAGGCTGCCCTCGAGTTGTTCCCTCACAGCGTCTCTTCTCTTGCTCCGCCCAGGAACAAGGCGGAGTCACATGAAGTAACGTCACAGGAAGTGACTCCGTTTTGTTCCTGGGCCGAGCAAGCTAGGAGATACTGTAAGGGAGCAGCGAGAAGGCAGCCTTGCAGGACTGCGCGGGATTACCGGGAGCCGCAGGTACAGTGCCTGACCGCCCGCTCCCGCCCGCAGCCCCAGCAATACCGCCCGCGCCCCCGAAAGTTTTTTGGCGGGTCCCGCGGGACCCGCCTCCCAGTGCAATCCTCTACTATGAGGAAGACACACACAGCGCAGCCGAGATACAGATTTTATGGGGCCGTTTGTTTACCCCTCATTTCCTCCGTAATGAGCTCAAACTTTCATGGAGACCTAAAATGCCACTTATGTTCTCTACCACAATTTACCAAGTTTTGTTATCCAGCACAAGTCACATGTTTTCCCCCTGGGAACATGAGTAAAGAAGTTCATGAATCATATCTAGACATGCTTTAAAGCAGTGTTTGTCAGCTTGTGTGCTCAGCATAAAAACTATAATGCAGCAACCAGAGCATCCGTGATAAAAATTATATTATTGTGTAACAGATGCAATGTAATTAAAAGTATTCAAAAAAAATTTAGAATTTTGCATATAAAACCTCATGGTATCATAAAGGGCAGAGCAACTTGCTTTAAATACATTTTTGCTTTTTTTTCTCTAACAAGTATTCCAGAGCAGATTATAGACATCAAACTACATTGCACAATACTCTGCCATTCGAAACATCAATCCTGTTGCAAATCTTTGTCTCATCAGCAAAAATACATACCTTACCATCAAGACCTTCTGCAATATCACTAATTAAAATATTAATAATAATGGGTCCAAGTACATATCCTTGAGGCACCCCACTGGCATTTCTTCCAAAATAAATAAATAAAATAAATTTAAAAAAGTTACCTCACACAGAATTTTCAGCCATGCTGTAAAACATTCTTTCTTCCATCCTCATGTGAAGTTTCTTGCCACTGATTGGCTACTTAAGATTTAAATCAGTGGCAGTAAAATGTGTCTAATGAAATTAATGGGAGCATGTCCTGTCACTAAGTAACAGCTTTAGCAGCCAAGAGCTGGGAACTTCTATCTGGGAGGGGGGGGGCAGGTATAGCCTAGTAGCCCCATAACCCCCTTGACCCCCCTGGTAGCTAACATACACACATTTTTACACACACACTTACGCTAACACCCACATACTCACACTAACACACACTTGCACATACACATTCATGCTAACACACACTCCCTCACACACAAAAATTATTAAAGCATAAATTACAGTATATATTTTATTTGTCATCTATTTGATAGATTTCTTTTCTAAAAGAACAAAAACACAGATTCTATAAAATGAAAGTAAATCATTGGGATAACAGTGGCTTAAATAATGACTTGGAATCTAAGATTCCTATATCAATATTTACAACAGCAAAACCGTAACCTGCAAAACCTGCTTTTTGTAATTAAACAGAGATTTTTTCATGATATAAATGCAATGAAAGCATTCTATTTTCAAAGCATTTCTTTTTTCATTGTTAATGATTTGCTGCATCTAAGGTTTCCATGGTAACTTCAGACTGCTTTAGGCCCCGGGGAAACATTTGTTAGTAGACTGGACGTTTAGCATTTAAATGTTTCATTCCTAAACAACTTCTTGTTTTAAAATAATGTATATCCCAAAGAGGTTTTAAAGAGAATAACTATCATAAATGCAGAAATAAACAATAATAAGCATACAATGCTTGTAGTTACCATCTTATGATGTGCGCTAATAAGCACAACAATAAGAAAATAGATTTTAGGAAAATGCTTGTATACATTTACAGTAGTTATGTAAACCCACCAAAAATAAGACCTGGTGCACACAGTTTCAGCAGCTTAATTCCATTGAGCTTCCCTAAGCTTTAATAACTTTAAACAGCTATACATGATCATTTTACCTATAGCTCCCTGCACCCTTGCCTCTAACTTGGCTACCAGTCTGACACTGTTTTTCCTTAGTGACTTTCATCTCAACCATCAGACCTTGACACAGAAATGATGGTGTGGATGAGATGAAAGCTACTACTTTCCCTAACATGCATTTTTATCTGTACCCCCCTGCTCATTTACTCTCTTTCTTCTCCTTATGTTCAAGCTAACTAAGCTGTCATATAACCCCCTCCCCCAGTTTTTCTAACTTCTGCATGGCTTACACACTTCCGTTCTTCTGACGTCTGCTCTTCTTGGTGATTTCCATCATCCTTTTTAAGACCCCTTTGAGTTTTGATACCTGTAAATTCAGATTAGCTCTTTTGTCAGTTGCTTCTAACTACACCACTAACAAGAAAGAAAACTGTCTTTAGCTTCTCTAACACTCCCCAGCTCCAACTATCTCTTGGTAGTCTGATTTCACTCTTCTTCTTACCCCTTCCCAAGCCTCCAAACAACATTGGGAGACCAGAGATATTCACTCTCTTAATCTCCAGCATGTCTTTACCACCCCACTACCTCTTCCCTCTCACTTCTCAAACATTCCTGCCCAAATCTAGCTGCCACGGTCTGGAACTCCACTCTTGCTTGCCCCAACTACAAAACTATGTTCGTGAAGCTAAAGATTCTAAACCTAGAAAACAATGATAGCCATACATTCCCAACATTGCCCCCAAACTGCTGAGTGAGCTGGAGGAGTCTTGATCTACATCAGACTTCCTGATTTATAAACCTATGTTATAGTCCTATTACTCAGTACTTACTTCATGTTTTACAAAAAGTATGTGAAACACCTATTACTAATTACTTTCAATGTGCTACTACAGTGACAAGAAAAAATAAGTAAACCCTTTGGAATTACCTGGTTTTCTGCATTAATTGTTCATAAAACGACATCTGATCAGTATAGACGAAGACAATGTGCTTGTTATTAGTATTGCTAATAACACACAAACAATGAAAATATTTCATGTCTTTATTGAACTCACTCATTAAACATTCACAGCGCTGATGAGAAAAGTAAGTAAACCCTTGGATTTAATAACTTGTTGAAGCTCTTTTTGTCAGCAATAACCTTAAATAAGCACTTATGTTAGATGCAGATCAGAACTGCAAAAAGTTCAGGAGGAATTTTAGACCATTCTTCCTTACAGAACTGCTTAAGCTCAACCATATTCTTAGGACGTCTGGTGTGACCATTCCACAGCGTTTTCAATGAGGTAAGGTCTGGGCCACTACAAAAGGTGGAATTTATTTTTTTAAAACCATTTTGTAGTAAATTTACTTTGATGTTTAGGGTCATTATCCTGCTGCATTACACAACTTCTAATGAGCTTCAGCTAGCGGACAGCCATCTTGATATTATTCTGTATGATACCTCAACAAACTTGGGAATACATTGTCCCCTCGATGATGGTAAGCTGTCTAGGCTCTGAGGCAGCAAAGCAGCCCTAAATCCTGATGCTCCCTCCACCATAATTTCCCATTGGGGTGATGTTTTCATGTAGGTATTTGGTGCCCCTTTTACACCATTCTTTGTGCGGGATGTTCAATCTTAGTTTCATCAGTCCACAAAACATTTTCCAAGTAAAATTGTGGAGTATGAAGGTGCTGTTTGGAAAGCTTCAGTGGAGCAGCTTTCTCCATGATGTCCTACCATGGACTCCATGATTGTTCAATGTTTTGCATATAGTAGACTCATGAACAGAGATGTTAACAAGTTCCAATTGTTAGGATCCACTCTCTGCTGCCTGAAACCTGGCTATATCATCAGGGGATTGTTCCATCTGCTTCCTCTAGTGGCCACCCTCCTCCCTTTGGAGTGCTCTGGTGCTCATTATTTGATACAGCTGCGCCTCATTGACAGAGCAAAGCCCTGCCTTTACAAGTCCTGTCCTGCCCTTCAGTCAGGGCCTTGGCATTAATGTGGGAAGACTGCTTTGAGCCGTTGCCTGCACCTGCACCTGCACCTGTGCCCGTGCCTGAACCTGCACCCGTGCCTGCA
>VKOC01017293.1:0-114663 GCA_009364415.1 Spea multiplicata
GCCGTGACTACAGTGTAGTCACGGCGTGCCCACAGAGACGGCTCGGCATGCCAACAGCGGCACGCGTGCCACGCGTTCGCCATCACTGACCTATACTTATGTAAAGGCTGTATTTCTTTTTCAGTTAGTATTGAGTGATCTGGGCATGATGATATAACTTAAGTTAATTGTCCAATTACCTTAGTCTCAGTTGGCTGCCCAGATTGATCTTCTTAAACACTCTTCTCCCGATTAGACGATTGAGGAGGAGGACGTCCCTGGAAGCGTCGCCATTTTAGCGGAAGTTCGTGCCAGGTTATAGCTACAGAGATGCAGACAAAGATAGAATAGAGAAGTTAAAAGAGAGAAGATGAAGAACAAGAAGATGCGGAAGGGGAAGTCAGCATAGAAGGCTGGGACACAGAGAGAGAGAGAGAGAGAGAGAGAGAGAGAGAACAAGAGTATGAGATAGTGAGAAACAGAGTGAATGTGGGCACTGGGCAACAAATCTTAGTTCAAACTGAATGGGCAGGGAAAGTAATTAGTTGCCCGAAAGCAAAATGGCCAAATGAACTGAAAAAGTTGTCCAAATTGTTTGACGTATTTACTCGTGTCTAATAGATAATAACCTGGAATATTTTTTTTGCACAACACTGCAACAGAAAAGAAGCCAAGCTCACTGGGTAAAGACTTAAGATCAGCTTCACTGTAGTCTTACTGGAACAAAAAGGCCTAAAACAGGTTCTCATCTATCAAATGCTAAAGTAACAAGACACATTTTCCTGAGGCAAATATACATTGGCTTTTGGATATTTGATTGGAACTTAGATTTTTCTAATCACAAGGATGGTTTAATTTTTTTAGCCCTTAATGAGCTTACAAAACTGTGACATCCCCTTTACCACATTTTGACACAGGCTCTGAAGCCTCCGTAATTGTTTATAGCAATTACATTCTCATACTAAGCAGCTTCGCTGTCTCCCCTTATGTATTCATGCAAAATAAAAAAAGGAAATAAAGAATGGTGTTTCATAAGTGCCAGGATTTGAAGGGTGATGAAGGAAGGGTTTGCAGTACATATGGAGTACCCCATTGAGAAAGTAATGTTTAAGACTCTGGCAGCTGGCAATGTATACATAAAGGCCTCCTCTCCTTTTGATATTACCACCGGTAGTTTTCCAGGCACTGTGAAATAAGTCTCTGAGTGGTATCTTGTGTATCGAGAGCTGACAGCTATTTCTTACTAGGTGATTTGAACAGCTCAAATATTGCTGTAATAAAATACAGTACATTTGATCAAGAAGTATTTGGTGTAACTCAGGAATAAGCACTTTTAAGACCACAAAGACTTGTTTCTCATTCCCTTTTCATTTCATGTATTACAGAAAATCTACCCTGTTAAAATAGTAATGGTTCCCTTGGCATTCGCTCGCTTCTAGTAGCATTTTGTGTAACGCTTCATGTCTTATGATGTCTTCATCTCAACAACAACAATCTGCTCATGTACTGTATATATGACATCCTCTTGATTTGTAAATCTTTTTTGTAGCAGTTTACACCTGTTTGTTTGACACATAGCTTTAATTGAAGCAATACTTGTTATACAAGATTTCATGATGGGCCTCGTTTGAAATCGAGTACCATTGAAAGATTTTTTCTATTTAGAAAGCTGTGAACATTATCTCA
Source organism: Spea multiplicata (assembly GCA_009364415.1). Lineage (NCBI taxonomy): Eukaryota > Metazoa > Chordata > Amphibia > Anura > Pelobatidae > Spea > Spea multiplicata. The sequence goes on from VKOC01017293.1 coordinate 1,666, forward strand.
TGTTATGTAACACAATTAAATAGTACAGCAAGAATATTAACTACATTTATAATATGCAATATACAGTGGCAAGAAAACTATTTAGAATTACCAGCATTTATGTATAAATTTGTCGTAAAATATGATAGGATATGGTCTGATCACAGTGGGGGTTGGAAAAAGAATGTGAACCCCTAGGCTAACGACTTAAAAGCTAAATGGAGTTAGGAGCTAGCAAACCTGGAGTCCAATCAATGAAACGGGATTGGAGGTGTGTTTTAGAGCTACTTTGATATATAAAAAAAACAACACTCAAACATTTTAAGTTTGGTATTCTCAAAAAGCATCTGCTCAAGTGAACCATGCCACACAAAAAATAAATCTCAGAAGACCTATGATCTTGAATTGTTGATTACGAGGGTTGCAGATGGATTATTAAACCAGACAAGTCAGAAGATCTTTTAGTGCTGCCATAACTGCAAGGAATTCTGGGAAGGTGCATGCAAACAGTTGATTTGCATAAAGCTGGATAGGGTTACAAAATAATTTCAAAGAGTTTATGTATTGATATTAAGGAACCCTTAACAGTTTTTTTTGTATTCACTGGGTATGCGTTGAATTCTTGCTTTGTTTGTTATTCAAGCAGCAACCCGGGAATCTGGCCTTTTATGCTTTTTAGGTTGTGCGCTCCCATTTCTGTATAATTTTTCACAGACAAATGGTTCATAAATGGAGACATTTTAGCACTGTGTATGGAGTCAATAGCAGGAAACATCTTCCCAATGGGGAAGTATGGTGGAGGGAGCATCATGATTTAGGGCAGCTTAGCTGCCTCAGGGCATGGACAGCTTCCCATCATCAAGGTATCATATAGGATAATGTCAGGGTGACAGTCTGCCACTGTCCGCATATAACTCTACGAAAAATAAGAAGATTTTTGATGTTGGGTCACATGAGAATTTTTGCAGAAAAAAGGTTATAGGGAAGAAATCACTTACTACTATTTATAAAATGCTTTTGAGAGAAATGGATATAGGGTTCCGAGATAAGATCAAAAGGAAATGGGAAGAGGAGATTGGTGTTATTGATGAGGCCTCTTGGAATCGTATATTAAATAACACAGGGTGTTGCACTGTAAATAAACAATATCAATTCACACAACTTAAAATAATTTATCGTTTATACTATTCTGCACACCAGTTATGGAGGGTTAAGTGTAGAAATAATTCAGATTGTCCCAGATGTGGGGACCTTAATGCAGGTTTATTGCACTTATGGTGGGAATGTGATTTGATTAAAAATTTTTGGGATGATATATTTTTCTTAATGGGGTAATGAATCCAAAGGTTGCGATCCTAGGAGATGTGGAACAGTTTGGTAGGCTAAATAAACTTTTCAGAAATTTTTTTTTTTTAGGGAGATTATTGATTTTGAGGAAATGGTTTGATAAGGGAGCACCCGTATTGGCCCAATGGTTAAATATGACCGAAAACATTAAAAAATATGAACAATATAGAAGTGGTGAATCAAAAAAGAGAAAGAAGGAGTTCCAACTAACTTGGGGTTTATGGTGATTTTTTCCCTTCTCTCCCTTTCCTAGCAGACATGGGGGCTGTGGGTATTGGGGTGTATCTTTGTGAATATTTTGTGAATATTTGTTTTATTTGTTTGTATATTATCTATTTGAGAAAAAAACTAAAGAACAATTTAAAGAAAAAAAATGGTGGAGGGAGCATCATGATTTAGGGCTGCTTAGCTGCCTCAGGGCGTGGACAGCTTGCCATCATCAAGGTATCATACAGGATAATGTCAGGGTGACAGTCTGCCAGCTGAAGCTCAGTAGAAGTTGAATAATGTAGCAAGACATCAAAGTAAATCTACTATCGTATTATTTCAAAAAAAGAAAATCCGCCATTTGTAGTGGACCAGTCAGAGCCCAGTCCTTAACCTATTGGAGATGCTGTGGAATGACCACAACACCAGACATCCTAAGTATATAGCTGAATTTAAGCAGTTCTGTAAGGAAGAATGGTCATAAATATGTACTGAACGTTGTGCAAGTCTGATCTGCAGTTACCAGAATCACCTGTTTGAGGTTGTTGGTGCCAAAGGAGCTTGGACCAGTTATTAAATCCAAGGGATTTTACTTACTTTTTACCACCAGCACTGTTTAATGGGTGTATTCAATAAAGCCATGACAGATTATCATTGCTTGTGTGTTATTATCTTAAGCACATTGTGTTTGTATATACTTGTGACTTAGATATAGATCAGATCACATTTTATGATTTTGTTTTGCCACTGTAATACAATATATAATATTTGTTTGATATTTTCCCCATTAGCATTGTATTATGTGTTAATTATTCTGCAAAAGATGACATTATCAAATAGAAATATATTCTAGAGGTAAAAGGGACCACATGATTCCATAGCTCCAGATGTGCTGTGTGAGATTAAGGATAAAATGGTGTTTTATGTTCTAGTCTTCCAAATGAAGCGCTACTCAATCTTTCCTATTCCTGGGCTCACTGCCATTGGGATCATGTTTGTTTCAGTGGGCTTAACAGCGTGAAATTACGAGTAAAAGAAGTATAAGCAGCAAAAAAAGGCCAATTCAAATCAAAGCTTAAAACATAAAAGAAAAAATGGACAACGAAAATAAGGGGGGGAAAACTGGAAGCGTCCTGCATATACATATGGGGTTTTTTTTGTTGTTTTGTGTATAATATATAAACAGATAAATAATATGTTATAATATAATTTTATATATAATAATAAACAGAATAATAATAAACCAGAAATAGATTAAAACAGGAAATAATATGATGTAATTAATAAATAATATATAATAATAATAAACAGAATAATAATAAACAGAAATAATAATATTTTAAGATGCTATTAAGTACATAAAATTTTTTGTTATGTAATTAGGAATTTATAAAAAAATATATACAGGGGGGCGTGGCTACGCACGAGCGGCGGATGGCTGTGTGCTGCTAGAGCTCCTCGCACACAATACCGCTATCTTGAGCATCTGAACCCCGAGAGAGATCATGGGCAACAAAAAAAGAGACCTAGATCACAAACAAACTCCCAAGATGTCGCAGGGGCTTAAATCGTCCGCCTTGACGGCCTATTTCCGCGATCAACCACCGACGCGGACTGATGATACAGGCCCCAATATGGCGCCGGCGGCGTGCTCGGCTTCTTCCCGGGCGAGTAGTCCGGTCTCGGATTGCTCTCAGGCAGCTCCGGAACTGGACCTACGGGAGCTACTTAAACGCCTACCTTCTAAGGCTGATATGCTGGCTATGATGTCCAAGCTGGAAACTTCTTTTCACGCCAAGCTGAATGAGCTCTCAGCGGACATCACGCAGATAGGGTCCCGAGTGGCGGACTTGGAATCGGATAAGGACCAGGTGTATGTCCAGTTGCAGACCATGAATCACCGGCTGGACAACCTCACTGACCAGGTACATACACACTATAGACATCTTGAAGACCTAGACAATCGAAATCGGCGCAATAATTTGCGCATCCGGGGCTATCCGGAAGAGGATGCTGAGGATCTTGCTGTCCTCATTACGGAATATTTCAATACCATACTCGGTCGGCCACCCGATACACCGCTGCTATTTGATAGAATTCATAGGGTGCTTCGCCCGAAACCTAGTGACCAGGCACCTCCCAGGGACATCATTTGTCGATTGCACTACTTTACAGACAAGGAAGCCATTCTCAAAGCTTCCCGGAATGCTGACATACAAGCCCTTACGGGTGTGGACGCACGGATTTTTCAGGACTTGTCATGGATGACTCTTCAAACACGTAGGCATCTTAAGCCCCTGACAGATGAGTTAAGGGAACGCAACCTTAAGTATCGTTGGGGCTTCCCGTTCTCCCTCACGGTGATCCACCAACAGCGTACCTATATGATCACCAAGGCGCAGGAGATCCCGGCCTTCACCGAAGCTCTGGGCCTTCCGGATATTCCTATACCAGACTGGACGGACTTACCGCTACGACCATCTTTTCAGCCGCAGCCTCAGAGACAACGTTGGCAGACAACACAACGAAAGCGCAAATCGCCGACTCCGCGTTTGGGTCCTGCCTCGCTCACCCAATCCTCCCGGGTTAAGAACTCCTGAAGCTTGCTTGCTGGCACTCGGCTGAGATTTGCGTCTATGCCTCGTCTTCTGGACATTGGCTGTCCTGCCTGATTGAACGTTTACAGTAATATGACTTTTTTTTTTCTCTTTCTTTTTAATATGTTGTGTTTCTTTTATGCAGTTTCTTTGAGAATTTTACTACGTACTTACTCTTGGCTGTCACGATAACTCTCTCTCTATCGATGCTACTTCGTTTTAGGGGGGGTCACCTGATACATGTATATACTGCATAACATTCCTTTGTGTAGTTGTGTGACCCCATTGTCTTTTGCACTCATGGGTTCTAAACATATCCATTCTCTGCCCTCGGGCCTTTTTTCGTGTGGGGTATCCGAGGTTGTGCTGTCGATTGTTACACCTGCTAGACCACCCCCTTAGCAGTGTTTGTCCTCTGACACCTGCTGCTGCCGGGAACTACTGGCTGACTCCGGCGGCTGCCGCTGCGATTTCATGATGTTTGGTTTGTTCTTCGTTCTGGTTTTGTTTTCTTGTTTATTTTTAGTGACACATTCTACCGAGGTTACCTGCCGGGCGGTGTTTTATGCTTCTATTCTACAGCTGATTTACATGAATGGCTAACTTTAAATTGATGTCTCTTAATGTGAGGGGGCTAAATATTCCTGAGCAACGTACTATGGCTCTCCAGGAAGCTAACCGCCAAAAGGCGGACATTATCTTTTTTCAGGAGACTCACTTCAAGGCAGAGAGTGCCCCGTCACTCCGCAATCGTCATTATCCGGTGGGGTACTTTGCTAACTTTACTGCGAGCAAATCTAGAGGAGTGGCAATTTTGTTGCGAGCCACGCTACCATTTACATATGTTGACCATAGATCGGATGCGGGTGGCCGCTATCTACTCCTGAAGGGGAAAATTGGTGATACTATGTTCACGTTTATTAATATTTACCTACCCAACCATTCGCAATGTCGTGCGTTGGCCACAATCCTTAGGATATGTGATACCTTTGCTGAGGGGCATGTAGTATTTGGTGGTGACTGCAACTTCACTCTAGACGGACACTTTACCGCCGCAAGCGTTGAGACCCACCAACCGTCCTCTCTCACGACTAGGGCCACAGACCTCTTACATAAAGCACAGCTGACGGACTGTTGGCGCGTAATGCACCCGACTGATACCGATTATACTTTTTTTTCCGTTCCTCGACGTTCATATTCCCGCATAGATATGTTGTTCCTTTCCCATTATGCTTTGCCCATGTTGTCCGGCGCTGAGATTGGTAATATCACGTGGTCAGACCATGCCCCTATATTCCTTACTCTGAATGTGTCTGCGCTGTCGCGGCCTCCGAGACATTGGAGACTTGATGATACCTTATTAAACGATGCTACTGTCCTCACTGCAGTTTCGGAGGAGTTGGGCCATTATTTCCGCGCTAATGCAACAGATGATGTTACCCCTATGATGTGCTGGGAGGCACACAAGGCCGTTGTTCGTGGGCGCTTGATTCAGCTGAACTCCCAGCTTTTGAAATGTAGGGCGAAGCAACTGAAAGACTTAGCGGATAGGATTGCTGTACTTGAACGCGACCATAAGCACTCCCACTCTATCGATCACTATAAATTGCTGACGGCCGCTCGCACTGATTTACGCATTTTGCTCTCTGACCGGGCCAAGCGTTCCCTATTACATAGTCGACACACTTTCTACTTACATGGCAACAAGAGTGGCAAATTGCTCGCTAACGCTCTTAAGGCGAAGAGACAATCTTCATTTATAGCGAAGCTTAAAGCTCAAGACGGGTCTCTGAAACACTCTTATGGCCCACCCCGGCTCCGTTGCAACATACGCAGGATGTTACGCTTTATTTGGAGAGACACTTGCACTCCACAGTTCCGCCTAATGTCAGACACCATCTAGATTCTCCCATCTCCTTAGATGAATTTTACGCTGCACTTAAGGCCACTCCATTGGGGAAAAGCCCGGGCCCGGACGGGTTTACAGCCAAATATTACAAACAATTTGCGCAGGATTTAGCCCCTCACTTTTTGTTAGCCTATAATTCTTTACGACTTCACCCTACTGTGCCCCGGTCTCTTACTGAAGCCGCAATTACGGTTATTCCTAAGCCTGGTAGAGACCCATTGTCTTGCGCAAATTATAGGCCCATATCACTAATTAACGTGGACTTGAAAATATTTGCCAAAGTGTTAGCTCTCCGACTTCGGCCGTTTATGGGGGGACTGGTCCACCCTGATCAGTCGGGGTTTGTCCCTGCTAGAGAAGCCAAAGATAACACCACCAAACTTATTAACCTTATTCATGCTTCTCATGCCTTTAAAGATCCAGCTCTGTTGATGGCGGTAGACGCTGAAAAGGCGTTTGACAGGGTGGACTGGTCCTTCCTCTTTGGGGTTGTGCGGGCCATGGGCTTTGGGCCGGGCTGGCAGTCATGGTTACAGGCGCTTTACTCTAATCCATCCGCGAGGGTGGTGGTTAATGGGGAACGCTCTTCTCCATTTTTGATTCAAAATGGAACACGGCAGGGATGTCCCCTCTCCCCTTTACTTTTTGTTTTGACTCTCGAACCCTTGCTCCAGGCTATCAGATCTAATGACTCCATTAAGGGGTTTCGCTTAAAGCAAACTGAATACAAGACATCGGCCTTCGCTGATGACCTTTTATTTTCGTTATCTAGTCCCCTGCAATCCTTACCGTCTCTTCTGCATGAATTACATGAGTATGGTGCTCTTTCCGGTTTCAAGGTTAACCTGGAGAAGACGCAACTCCTTAATCTGACGGTCACGAGGGATGAGGTGTCTAAGCTCCAAGCTTTATACCCATTCACTTGGGCGAGCACCTCGGTCAAATACCTGGGCATTCAACTCCCTGCCGCTACACGATCATTGTTTGACTTAAACTTCCCTCCATTACTTAATTCGATAAAGGCTGACCTCGTGAAATGGAACCTGCCGCACTTTAATTTAATCGGCAGAATTCATATTATTAAAATGAATATTCTGCCGCGGCTGCTTTATCTTTTACAAACGTTACCCATACATATTCCCCCTGCCTTCTTTGCCGAGGTCCGTACAATCTTCACGAAATTTATATGGGCTCATTGACGCCCGAGGGTCCGCTATGATTTGTTGACTCGTCCTCTGCGATTGGGGGGTTTGAATCTACCGGACCTGAAATGTTACCATATGGCTAGCCTGCTTGCGAGACTGTATTCATGGACTAGGACTGATTCCTGTAAGCAATGGTTGGATATAGAGGCCTTTTTTTCCAAGGTTCCCAGACAGTCCCTTCCTTGGCAATCTGCCTCGTTGGCAGCGCTGGGGTTGGCCAATCACCCCACTATTACCCCTACTTTGCTGATGTGGAGGAAACACAAATTGGCCATGAAGTGGTCTTCGGCCAGTTCCCCACTCACTCCGATCTCCCATAATCCCCTTTTTCCCCCTGGTGTACTGGGTCTGGGCTCCTTTCAAGATCCTACGGCACCTTACGTTTCTTTACGTGATATGGTGGACGGCGGGGGTGTTAAGTCGCTGCCCTCCCTGTTGGGGGACAAGGGATGCTCTGGTAATACTGCTTTTTTATACCACCAGGTGCGTCATTTTGTTACTCCTTTGTTACACCACACGGCTTCTGACCTCCAATACACTTTGTTTGAAAGGCTGTGCACCACTCATAAAGGGGTTCCTAGGCCGTTCTCCACCTTTCATGGCTTGATTCGTAAGGCCATGTACAGCTCACCTCCCTTCTATATGAGAGCCTGGGAACGGGACCTTGGCTGTGTTCTTTCCCCTCAGCAGTGGCGTAGGGCGGCGTCTATGATGTCCTCCTCGTCCCCTGACTCCTACCTCCGCCTTTTGAATTTTAAAGTACTGTGTAGATGGCATCTGACGCCTGACACACTTCATAAAATGGTCCCTGCACAATCGGCTAACTGTTGGCGATGTGGCTTCGCACCTGCTACCCCTGCTCATATCTGGTGGACATGCCCTAAAATTAGGATCTTCTGGTCTAACGTGACACAGATGGTTAAGGTACTCACCTCTATTGACATATCTTGTACTCCTGAAATTGTCCTTTTTCACCTCGCGCCGTTGTCTTTTAGAAAATACAAATCTTCCCTTATACCGCATCTCCTCAATGCGGCGAAAGCTCTCATTCCCAGGCATTGGAGGCAACCTGAACCTCCTTCTTTGCAGGAGTGGTTAGTAGAGGTTGAGCGTATCCGTAGCTTGGAGGAGCTTACCTTTAGCTTGGGTAAAAAATATCATCTATACCTCGACACTTGGTCCCCTTGGATGCGCTATACCGCGTCCATGGGAGACTCTGCCGGATAGCTGTCTTAGCGTCTCCCTGTGCTGGAAATCCTTCCCCCCTCACTGAGACATACACACCTACCGACGTTCGCTTCAGTTAGCGTTTAAAGTGAATCTCATCCGTGCTGATCATATAATTCTTTTTTCTCACCGCTTTTATTTTTATGCTCTTGTCACCTATTTGTGTGGGGTCTCTTGTTCCACTGATTCCATACAGTGTTCTCCTTCTCTGAGTTCTTGCAGGACTACTCGTATCTGCCTGGTTCATTATGGCATGGCTATTGTGTCATGATTCCCTGTTGTCTTTGTCCTCTTTTCTCCTCTCTTTTCTTCAACTTCTCTTTACTGTGGTAGTTCTTTCTCCTACCGGGTTTACTGTCTCTACTGTATGCTCAGTGCGATTTTACTGTACTGGCGATCGACTGTAATACGAACTGCCTTACCACCTGCGAGTGGTTTATTGAAATGTATTGTTTTTCCCCCTTACCCCTTTTTCTTTTCTGTACCCTTATTTGAAAACCCTTGAATAAATATATAAAAAAAAAAAAAAAAAAAATATATATATACAATATGCATAGATCAATGATCAGGCCATTATAAAAACTTTACCAAGTGCAATAAGGCACCTCTTAAGGACCCACTGTTGGAAACATTTATATGTTTCCAACACAGTAATGAACAGATGATTATTATTTGTCAATTTGGTACAGTGCTGTAAATTAAAGGAAACAACAAAAAAGAGTTTTCCGGGTCTTAACGTGACCCAAATGGAGAATCCAGGCATCATATAGCTGTAGCTGCAGGGCTGTAGCCAGGGCCGGATTAAGACATTGTAGGCCCCTGGGCTACAGGTACTGTGAGGCTCCCAGTGATATCAAATTGGGCAAATTCGCTTGACAAATACTCATTTTAATATACCTGCTACGTCTTTATATTTTCACATTTTATTAGATATACAGTTATGTGCAATGTGACATCTATTGTTGTTGTTTTTGTTATTGTTATTTGTTGACTCCACCCATTGCTACTTCTATGGTCACTGAAGAGATAAATAACTGCTAGAGTCAAGTGACTTTTGCATCACTCTCTATTTTGCACATCTGGTGGAGTCTGAGCCTGCGCTTCCTGTCTTGGACGTTGGCGGCGCACATGCGCTAATTCGCATAGTGCACACTATGCAATGCTATGCCCGGGGCATCCGTAAATATATTTGTATATTTGGACCGTTTCCCAGAGTCCCCACCCCCACAAAATGTGTTTTCCATTTTTGCTTTTATTATCTAATGAAGCTTTGGATTATTCTTATTTTTGCAACCTTTATTTGCTGTCACAAATGGGAGTACTTTTTCATTTCTTTAAAGCCTACCCAATTACCACAGTGTACACTAGGTCTTGCATAATTTACAGTGAGGCAAAAAAGTATTTAGTCAGCCACCAATTGTGCAAGTTCTCCCACTCAAAAAGATGAGAGAGGCCTGGGTTGCAAACCCAAAAGCCTGGCGTCCACACTGCCCACATGGAACCTGACCAGCACCCAGATAACACACATAGGACTTGACATCTTTGTCCCCAAACAGCCCAGCATGAGTCAACTTTGTCCCCAAACAGCCTGTCCTATGCCATTTTGTCCCATAAACACCCTGCCTGTGCCATCTTGGTCCCCAAGGCTCAAACACCCTGCTTTTTGCCTTTCCACAAATCAATTATGCATCTATCATGCACACAAACACTTTTACAGTCAGTCACTAATTCACACTTACATTCACATAATTAATTATCTCACTCATTCACACAAATCTTTTACACATATTAATGGATGCATTCCCACAAATTAATTAATTCTCATTCAGACAATTCATCCACGTGCTAATTCATACTCTCACTCATTCAGACAATTCATCCACACGTTCATTCATTCATTCTCTCGCTCATTCGCACAATTAATCCACACATTAATTCATTGATTCTCACTCATTCACACAATTCATACACACATTCATTCATACTCTCACTCATTCACACAATTCATCCACACATTAATTCATACTCTCACTCATTCACACACTTCATCCACATACTAGTTCTCTCACTCATTCTCACTGTTTCTCACTATCTACCCCCTCTCCCTCCTTTCTCACTATTTTTCCCCTCTTCCTTTTTTCTCGCTATCTACTTGTCACGCCCCATCCAGGCTGCAGAGCTGCATTACTCTGGTTTTCCCTGTCTCGCTACAGTTCCCCTGTCTCACTACAGTTCTTCTGTCTTGCTTTCCCTTTGCTGTAATCCATTCCTCGATTTCTTTATGCTCTGTTCTGTACTTCTGATTCTTTGATCCCAGTCCTGCTCTTAGCTTCAGCTCCTGTTTCCTTTATAAGATCTGCCCCACCCATTTGTTATGTCTGTCTCAGTCTGCAGTCTAAAGGTATGTCCTTCTCTGTTCTGTGTTTAGATTTAATGTTTAGTTTCAGCTTATTAGTGATTCGGTAGGCAGGGTTTAGTGCTAGGGCCCACCGAATATTGGAGTACTTTGGCGTAATGTTGGGCTAAGCATACTATGGCCCTTGTTTAAGATATCCTATCTTTGCTTAAAGGAGAAGCATCTGAGGATCTCAGCACCATCCCTGTGTTCCTTGCCTTATTCCCTGTCCTGTTGTGTCCTGTATCATGTATGTCTTGTCTGATGTTGTTTCATGCTTGATCTCCCTGTTCCTTACTCTGCCCCCCCTTGCTTGCTATGTTTCGCCTGTACTCTGCTTAGCTTCCCTACTCCCAGTCTGCAGCATCCTGCACATTTTTCTGTAGAGCTATGTCTCATGCCTGCTTCAGGGTGCCTGCAGGATATCTGGAGAACTCCGCTACTGCACAACAACTCCTGCATTCCATTACTGGGCACTCTAGGTCATTACAGTCGTCTGTATGACCCAGTCCCTGACACTACCCCCTCTCCCTCCATTGTCACTATCTACCCCCTCTCCCTCTCTTCTCACTATGTACCCCTCTCTCTCCCTTCTCACTATCTCCCCCCTCTCTTCCCTTCTCATTATCTACCCCCCCCCCTTTGTAGTTCACTTAACTTCTAGAAGTCCCGTCCTATTCCGGCATTCAGCATGACATGCCGGCACTGCGACCAAAAAAAAAATGCATTGTCCTGGATTGAGGACCCAGGACTATGCCGAGCAATCCGGGAAATGTGGTCACCCTAATGGCAACCCGGGCTGGAGCAAGGCCCCCAGCTGGTTGAGCCCCCTGGGCTGCAGCCCCGCCAGTCCATGCCTTAATCCGGCCCTGGCTGTAGCTACAAGCTCTGGTGCTTAATGTTTACTATCATATGCATTAAGAAGCATTCTTCTTTAGTGGGGCTGTCAAGGACTTTAAACTGAATATCAATATGCTAATATAGATATATAGTCAGAAACAAGCAAGTTACAAAAGAAGCAGTATGCCTCATGCTCTCAGAGAGTTTAGGTTTTCATAAAAAGAAATGGCTGCTGTTTGATGATGAAGGAGGACACTATATTTTTTTTACACTTTGAGATTAATTATAGGATGTTACATAGTTGGTGAAGGGTTCTTTGTAGATGAAATTATAGCATGCAGCAGTTTGTAAACCTCATATATGTTTTCTCCAGATGCGCTGTTGAGTCAAAGCAAGATTGTAAAGAACAGAAACCTGGTTTACCGTAATGAGTGTACTGATGCTGCCTCAATAGCTTATTTGAATAGATATTTCATTTTAAAAGGTGACTGGAGGAAAGATAACACAACTATCTATTTATATAAGATGGTTCTTTGTTCTATCTTTTTATCTGGAACCCCTGCTTTATGTTCCTTGTGTCGTGCTGTGGGCCACGTGGCATCTCCTGAGCTAACTTCTCTACCATTTTCTAGGAATTGCCTGTGCACTTTTGCAGAGTTAGGGATGGATGTTTGTAAAGCCAGGTGCATCAGCGGGTGTTCCCTAAGATGGTCCCTCCATAAAAATTACGTAGGAAGTCACCTGAAGAAGCTACTGTCAAAGTAGAGTCTCTGACTAGGCTGCATTGCATGGGGTTTTAAGGAGATCTATGTTTACATCTGCACACACAATGGGTGGAGTTATGGTATTATCTTTGGATAAGACATAATACCCTGGTGATCATGCTCCAAAGGTGGTGTGCATTAAAGAGCTCTGACTTGGAGGTATGTGCCACATGGAGTGTCCCCTCTGCTTTCAGAGAAACAAATATTGAATAGAAAGGAAAGTATGAAATGAAGCCAACCTATTGAATTCAGATACTTTACATACATACATATATGTGGCAGAAATGAAGATTGAGTGAGAAACTAGGGACATAGACAGCTGGCCGGTGGACATTATTGTGTCCGCTCACTTGTAGAGTCAGGCTGGCCCTAACTAGAAGAGGGTGGTAGTCTGTATCATGACTTTATGTTTGGTAAGTGGTTTGTTAATTAAGTATTACTGATAAATAACTATTCGTCAATACACACATAAGCAGTTGTTAATAATTTCCATAGATATTTGATTACATTGTGGAGAAGGATCCTTAAGTTATGCTCCTCGACCTTATGAAAATGTGACACAAAACACTGTTGTTGCTAACCAAGAAAGTATTTTTAATTCCAGTTTTCTGAGAACTAAATATAACTTACAACAATGTGCATTTACTTCGCAACCCAATTAAAGCAGAATGAAGTTCTGTTTGTTCTAATAATACATTACTTAAATATAACATGTACTTAAATACTGAAACTTACATTTAGAGACTCCTTATTTTATTGTCTTCATTGAACTGTCTAGGGTTGTGTGATATGTGTTAACCCTAAAACCTTCTCATTTAAACTATAAAAGATGAGAATGATACAAATAAGTGGCAGTCAATCACATAATTCTTGTAACATCCACATACTTAAATTTATTGTTGTCACTGGCATTTGGCCAATGCACCATAAAAGACACTTCTTGTCTGTTGAACTAAAAACGCAAAACAAAACTATGCTAAAACACTTCCTCCTTCTGATTAATCCTACGACAAGTGCTTTAATCACCGTTCCTCTACAAGAAAGGAGTCACAACAGACACAAATTTCATTCCCTCTCCATTCAGTTCGGCTGTAAATTTGGGGGTATTTTTAATTTGAGAACTAAATTTGTTGCCCAGTGCCCACATTCACTCTTTCAAACTCTCATTCTTGTTTACTCTCTCTTTCATGCTCTCTAAATGTTTCCCTACCTTCTCTGCTTCTGCATCTTCTTCTATACCTATAGGTATCAATACATGTAAAAGAATTTAGGTTTAACAGATATCACATAGTCCTTGACATATTGGACGTTCCATTGAGATCATGTATTTAGATTAAATAAGGTGAATTGATTAATTGGTTACTTAAATAATCTTAGTGTCTTACTGGAATTAGTGTATTGGTGAAAGACCTGCTTCTGAAAAAAGATTCTTAAAATCCTTAGAACTAAATGTACATTTAGTGAATGGATGACATTGAGAAAGCCATTCCAAGCTATGCCCGTGAGTCGTTATTTGTCTAATGTGTCCAAAATAGTTTATGGACTGAAACATTTCTGTTGTGTAAATACTTGGAAGCTCAATGCAATGAGCAGACTGGAGAGATTGCCAGAGTTAAAAATGATGTGCCCTTAATGGAAGGAGCATGGGAACACCACAGATTGCTAAAAGCTAATAATAAGGCATTAATTGAGAAATTGAAAATCAAGATTATGGCACTGAAAGATAACAGCAATGTTATATATTAATGATAAATATATTGCAGAAAAGGATAAGTTGATCAAATGTTTGCAAGATTGTCAGTCATTGGTTGCTGTGCAACATAAATGGAGAAACAATGTAAAAAAATTGTTCCAAGAATGCAATACTCTTAAAGAGAGAAATAACAATTATGCCACCCAAAGTGCGCAACTGAATTTACAGATAGCTGACTCCTAGCAGTTAATTGATCAATATTTGAAAGACAAAAAATAGAAAAGGTTTTGCTGAGCAGATGTCTGATCCATTGATCAATTATCATGGAAGCATAGATGGTTGTCCAAGGTGGAATCACCTGACTGGAGGGAGCCTACTCTGCCATCTAGTAAGATTTATTGGGTTATTCATCCATCAAAAAACACAACAAGTGAATTGCCCTTCTGGGGAATATCAACCCCCACATGATGTGAAGATGGTTTAACACATAATGATGTGTTAACTAATGATGATAACTAACAAAATTAGTATTGAGGAAGATCTAGATAAAGCTGAAAGAGTTATAGAGATTTTGAACCTGAGAGAAGCCTATGATAAAGTTCTCTATGCCCCCCCTGGACATTTGAGGACAAGTACAACAGCTTCAGTGGTCCCAGAAAGTTTCATGCAGTGAAAAAGGCAGTTTACAATATGACTTGCAGAACTCATGAGTCTCAGAGGTTTTGTTACTTGGCTTAACCATATATATTGTCCCACCTGGAACAATGTGGACTTATAATCCGAGTTCAAAAACCAATACTTTTATGCATTACCAACATACGTTCAAAAACCTTAACATGGTTGGTAAAAGGTTGCCATCTGAAACATTGTTAAATCTTGTGCTGATGTGGTAAAGAGACCCAGTGCAAAAGAGTAAAGTAAAGCCCCAGGTATCAAAATGCCTCCTTTTACTCCAAAAACAAGATTTGAAAATGTTATCAGTCAAAAGGATCCAACCCTATCACAGGATACCGATGGACTCCTAAATCACACAAGGCAGGAAAAAAAGGCCTCTCTTCAACTGAGAGTTTGCAGAGGGCTTAGGACATTTCAAGGAAAGCTACAAGAGAAAAAAAATCACTTACAGAATACTGTTCCAGCTGATAATAAACCCCCAAATTAGTTAAAATCCTGTGTCGGGTCTGGAAAAATGGATAAAAAGGTTCATCTTAAATTACAGGGTTTATCTAACAATTTTATCCAAAATTTGTTACTGAGACCCAATATACCACAAAGGTTCCACATAATATTGAGAGATCAAGGTTTTAAATGAAGAAATGGTATGTTCTGTTCCTAATAAAACATTTATGGATAGTCATTGTACTAAAAATCCTATTTTACAGAAACTTATTGTATTTCAGAAGGTACACAGAATAAACAACCACTCACTAATAAACAGAAATATAATGATAGTTCTACCCAGGGTGATCTTATCCCTGAGACATCCTATGAGGAAGCTAAACAGGTGTCATCTGCAAGTGATTTAATAATTGAAACAGCTGGACCAAAGCACGTAACTAAAATACAATGGTTTGATAATAATCAACAATCTGTTTTATATGAAAAAAACAAATGCTTGAAAAATGCTGAAATGTTAACCAATTCAGCAATATTATATAACTGTAACCATTCATGACACTAAACCTGGTCATAGAGGCCCATTGGACTCTGGTTACCAAGGCACTGCCATATTTGATAACCTTATTTTGTCATGTATTAAGTCATTAGTCAAAAACAAACCTTTAATTAACCCCTTCAGTGCAGGTTTTTTTTTTTGTAATATTTACCATTCGTTTTTAAACCTTGAGTTCCCTTTTCATATTTGATAAACCCTACATCATTTTGTTCAAGACAAGTATAATAATTAATAATGAAAACAGATAAAGAAGACATATACTAAAATAGAAAATCTTGCTTAAATTATTCTATACTGTAAGTGCCACAGCTGAACAATGACCCAATTCATGTTCAGCAACATCTCCTGACTATAGTCATCCCCATATACATATATTTTATGTTCAAAAGGGTTACATCCATACTTTACATATTACCCTATGATGCATATTTTAATAGGGGTTTGGGATAGTGATTTTGTAATATATAATGGAAGGGCTTAAGGGAAAACTTTTTACTATATTATTTTCCTTTTCATGTTTTCCTTTTGCACTTTTCCTATTGCAGTGTAGCTTGACATCCCTTTGGGAAAACATTTTTGATGTTCCCTTATTTATTTCACAGGAGAGAAACTGTTCTTCTCCCTCTCCTCCTCCTTCTAGAAGCAAGAAGGGCTTTGCATTGCCTATTGCAATTTGCGTGGTCAGCCAGCAGGGGAGTAATGGGAGAGCCCAACAGGGTCTAGAAAGACTCTGCTAAAGCTCTCCAGTCTTCAAATTAACTTCTGGTTGGTGTCAACAGTGACACCTACCGGAAGGAAATGCCTGATACCGTATACCGGCGCCCACTGTGAGCGTTGTTATACACAATCAGTAGGCAGGAAGAAAAAATATCCTAGACACGTCATGTGTGTGCAATCTGGGTGCTGGACCATTCCTATGGGTGCTGGGCAGTTCTGTGAGTGCAGTCTCGGTGCTGGGGCAAGTACTATGTGTGCAATCGGGTGCTGGTGCTGGCTTTTGGGGTGTGCGACCTGTGATCTATGTCTGCAATGTCCTAGAAGAGCAACACAAACTAACCTTAACTTTTGGCAACCAACAATATACATGAACACGGACACCTTTTGGCTTCTTCAATTCAAGAAATGAGTTTGCCATCTTTTGCATAACGCCATGCCAGATAGAATGGAAATATGAACCCTGGGCAATGTGGATGACATCCTTCTTAAAATTTGGCACTTTTAAAGAGCATTTGGAGGAAGTCAGACATGTTTTAACCCCACTAAAATAGGCAGGTGAAAAATGTTCTATGCATTATTCAAAACCAAGACACCTATCAATCTATAGAAATTTTGATCTAGATAACTATGCTGAATTTCCTAAACTACTGGTAATGCTACTGAAAAAGGGGCAACCCTGGAAATTGGATGAAGCACAAATGGAGGCCGTCCATACACTGAAACAGAAGATCCTTGTTTGGGTTATCCAGAAAAAAGGAAAAGCTTTCTATTTGTAAACCAGTTGCACAGACTCTATTTTTAAGTGCTGACCTTTATCAGAAACATGATCAGCAAAATAAAATAATTGCTTCATCAAGGCTTCATCACCTCAAACCTTTTTTTTTTCATTAAAAGGATGACTGTTGGAAGTACATCATGCGCAGCATAAGAGAAATCTCGTGGCACAGGGGGTTAGCAAATTTACATGACTGCATTGCACTCACTATCACTAAATACCATAAGGTGTATGGAGGGTTACATTGCCAACATTTACCTATGTAGATGGCTGTGCTTTTTATGTTGAAATGGACTCTGAAAGGAGACTAATGACAATAATTGGTAATGTTTGGAAGGATGATATGCCCATACTGTCAGAAGGTTATCAGATTGGGGCCAAATCAAGCCAAATAGCAGAGTTGGTACTAGGTAGCTGTGTATACAGCTGTTCAAACTGCTATAAGTTGAAGGAATAAGTAATTAGCAACTCTGTAAAACATGGAAACTTACTCACCACCATAGATAATATTGAGATGGCTAATGGCATTTCAATATACTGGAGTAAAACAAGAGGTCATTCTAAAGTACCGGGAGAAGATAAGCAATGTAACCATCTAGCAGACACTTTGGCAAAACAAAGTGCCCTGGGGGGTGGGGGAATTAATAGAGATCAAGCACCTTCTAGATTTAAGTGTGAAGGTACCACACAATGGTATAGAACTAGCTAGTACTAAATAGGTTCTTTGTGACCCTACCTATGCAGTTTTAATAAAACTATTATTCAGGGCACAACATACAATAGCCTCAATGGTCTTTAATAGTTCTTTAACAAATATATGTTTTTTCATTACCTGTGCGATGTAAATGCACATGTACAGAAAAACATTACACTTTATATGGCTATTAAAAAAACACCCTACCTTTTGAGATTATGGAAAAATAATGCAATAAGCTTACAGGAATTGGGGGGGACAGATCTAGAATACTACCCAATATTTCAGTGTAGATTAACTTTATACAGTATTTTACAATGTTATCTTAATACTAGAGCACCCATAAGCATATTTACCTAAAAAACATGGTTTTAAACAGGATATAATAAGGTAATGGTGAATTTATCATATTTCTTATCAAAAGCTGTCAGCAGGTATTTAATAATTGTTACTTAATCCATGCTATATCTGTAAGTCAGACAGCTACCCAGGACTTTAGGATTTCTCCAACAGACTCTATCCTATATCAACAAGCGATGGCCTTATTGACACCGTAAGAGATGTATCTATGTGCAGTGATAGAACATGCTACTTAGGAACAGCAGAGATCTCCTGTGTTTCTGGCACATTGAGCCGCGGTACACTAGGGAGTCCTAGTCCAGTTTTGCGGTAAAGGGACACCAGGTGAAGTGCCCTCTTCCCCTCCAAAAATGGTGTGATGTTGGCAGGACCGTCTGCAATGCTGGCTGGACCACCCTCCTACATCAGCCTAAATTCCTACCTGCATCCCGGGTAGCCATAGACAGAAACTTAAAAGGTATGACCCCGTCACTTGCATTCAAATAATATTACACAGATACAGTGAGCATGCAAGTCCTAGTCTAGAGTTTTTAAATCATATGCAAATACTTGGAGACTGGCTTTGGCTTAATTAATAAACATTGTTACGGTATATAGGCTTATTAAGGGTAACAAACTGTAAAAGGTAAAACTTGGGAAAGTAACATTTACCATATTATAGATTAGTGTGAGCACAAATTTCCAAATAATAGCTTGCAAAATGCTTTTTGCAGGTCTTGATGCCTCGTTTCATAGATAGGTAATATACAATGCAGAACACATAAAGGCGCAAGGGATAACAAAAAAAGAACACACCAGAAGACAATAGAACGTTATATAGGAGATGTATAATATTATTTTTAAGGCATAGAAGTGTTGTTTTTTTATGACAAGGGGACTTTGGGAGCATTCACAGGTCATTGCAAATTTCCACTACAGAGAAACCAGAGACTTTAATACAGGGCCAAACCACACTAGGTTTTTTCTTTCATTTTTTTCCCCTTCAAAATACAGTTAAAATCAAGACATGTATATAACACCGGGAGTCTGGAAAGTCTATTAAGTCTACAACATTTGTGATAACATATTTGCATCATCCCTCAGTTCCTTGCTGACTAAGAAGGATGATTATAAATACAAATGAAAAGTGGATGAAAATTATAAATACTATATGGAGAGAGTGTGTTTTTTGCAAATGGCATATGCATATTTGTTTATACTGTGTTTCTCAAAGCAGAACGGAGCATGCAGAACACACGATGAAAAGGGGACAGCTTGGTTATAGTAACATAGCTGAAAATACATAGGGGAAACCCCGAATGTCTGCCTGTGCTATATGTTTGTTTCTTCTTGCTGTGTAATCGGAGGTATCCTTGACCCACATACTCTATAGTCAACCCAATTTTTTAAATAGAATTACAAACAAAATAATCACTTGCTTCAGCTGTCCAGATCCCCCTTTCCTTCCCTTTTTTCTAGAAGCTCAGATTGTTTGCTGGGTATGAGTATATTACAATGGTCTGCAGCCTTAACATTCGTAGATTTGTCTAGAAACAGCAGAATTTGATTCTCTGAATAAATATATTCTTCAAAATGCTTATCTAGGCTACATAGATAGCTATTAATGCGTTACAAAGTCACATATACTGTAAAGTCAGTAGACATTTAACCAATCTTTTAACACACTTCCTTTTTATGGTGTAAACATAATTTAGTCAACAGAGGACATCAGAAAAAGAAATATATTCTGAGAATTCGGACTTTTGTTCCTTTATGGCTTGAGCTCTGTGCAGTTGTGAAATGCTTCCATACTCAAGTCATGGTGATCTTCAGTCACAGGGCCTGGCAATTTAGTGCTTTAAGCTGTGCTGGGAATACTCTGTGCTTCAGCCCTCCATTCTCTTTGAACATGGAGCACTTTTGTTACTGCCAGATTGTTAAAATTGATATGCACCATGAAAGTCGTACATCAAAGCCTGGCCTGTAAACAAACCCAAACAAAAATAGCTCATTGTTTTTGTTCTTATTTTTTTCATTTTACATTTCATTAACATTAACTGCTCAATATCTCAATTTTGCAACCAGATGACTAAAATAAATAAATATTTGCTCCCTAAGTAATCATAGTAATTCAACAGAATACATGTCTGTCTTCTTTTAATTTACTTGATAGCTTGTGTTCATGTAAAGATCTCCTAAGTAACTTTTATAATAGGACCTTCTAGGCCAACATCATGGTAGTACAGTCAGATAACAGACATAGGCTGCAGGGGGCAAAGCAATGGGAGCTTTCTCCTCTGAATTTTCACTTGCCCTTCTCCATTCTTTAGCTGCCTCACGCTTGCTGGCTGCCCTTCTCACCTAGGGGGCCCCAGCAACCCCTGCAACCACTTGTTCCCGTCTCCTCCTGCTGTATGTATGTGAGCATGAATGTCTATGTATAAGTGTATGTGAGGATTTATTAAATATGATGAGGATTATCTCAAAAAACTATATCTTCAAAATATCCTCCTTCATGGCTTAGACTATATATATCATTAAGGGAATGAGTCTCCTCCTGAGCCCAGCTACTGTCCATACGATGATGTGTACATGAGGACATTGTCAGACTTGAGTTCACTTTCCACGTAGAAATTTTCCAACTCAGTGAGCCTCCACAGCTTATCTACCATTATTAAGGTGATAATCCTGTAAGGAAATCAGTTCCCACTCTAAGAGGTTTCCCACTAAAATCACAACATTGGGAAAAGAGGCAACTTCTTCAGAAGACTCTGCAAGCCAAGAAAAAGGCCCAATCCTTCTGTATTTGTGTTTGCCATCGTTGAATAAAATTTCCACCTGACCTGGGAGAGTTTAAACCTCCTAGCTCCCTAGAGTTTTTCCCATCTGTTCCCCTGCCTATTATCCTTTCCCTATACCAAAAATCTTGTTATATGTTGCATTTTTTTTTACAGTTTGCTCTTACTGTAATTGCTAGGAGGGGTTTGAGCATTCCACAGTACCAGCAATGGTGCTTCTAATGTTGCATTAGAGGTGATTCCCCAACTGGTAAAATCATGGCTGCCCAGCAAAAACTGGGATGCTTGGGAGGTCCAGCAAAGTCTCCACTCACCATGATGCTTGGGAGGTCCTGTATTAGAGAAGGACTTTTTAAATTCTTTTCTAATGTTCCCATAAGTGTTACCACCTCAACAACTGAAAACAATAAAGTTCAATACACATGATGTCAGACCCCATCAGGGAAGGAGCTGCATGTCTTTAGTTTACCTTGCCTTGCTATAGTTTCTCTAGACTTGCTACGATTTTCCTCCCTTTGCAGTAATCCATTCCTGGATTTCCCTATTCTCTGTCTTGTACCTTTGATTCCTTGCTTACAGTCTTGGTCTTTGCTTTAGCTCTGTTTCCTTTATAAAGTGTGCCCCACCTGTGTGTTCCGTTTGTCCCAGTCTGCAGTCTTCAGGTATGTGCCTGGGTTTCATGTTTGGTTTGTTTTGTATCTTTG
The DNA here is from genome assembly GCA_009364415.1 of Spea multiplicata. Lineage (NCBI taxonomy): Eukaryota > Metazoa > Chordata > Amphibia > Anura > Pelobatidae > Spea > Spea multiplicata. Next base: position 23,531 of record VKOC01017293.1, read on the forward strand.
TCAGCAGGGATTAGCGTTAGGACCCACCGTCATTGGAGTACTTTGGCATAGTGGTGAGCTAAGCATACTATGGTCATAAGATGTGACGGAATCTCCAATAGTTATCATTCAGTCCTAGGCTAGTTCCTGTATTTTTGTGTGTAACCTGTATCCCCGGCAGCGGGGTGTCCTATCTTGTTCCCTGTTGTGCCCTGTATTATGGATGTCTTGTCTGGTTATGTTTATTCCTTGTCTTGTGCCCTGTATCATGTATATCTTGTCTGTTATGTTTCTTGCTTGGTCTCTCTGTTCCTTGCTATGTTCTCCTTGCTCTCTCTGTCCCTTGCTCGCCATGTTTCTGCTATATCCTTTGCTTAGCTTCCATGCTCCCAGCCTGCAGCATCCTGCCCTTTTCTGTGTTCTGTTATGTCTCATACCTGCTCCAGGGTGCTTGCAGGTTATAACTTTGTTGTGAACTGGATAACATCCGCTGATATGTCAGGACACTGATAGGTGGCTACACAACCCTAGGTGCTTGACACCCTGGAGAGTGCGGTCGCCCTGCATCAGGCCCTGTCCAACTCTGCTACTGCGCAATAACTCCTAAACTCCATCTTTGGGCGCTCTGGGTCGTGGTAGCCGTCTGACCACAGACCCGGGTCCTTACACATGAACGCTACATGCTGAAGGTGAGTTTCACAAACGCCTTCCAGCAGTATGTAGAATTCATGCACTGCCATGTGAAACATGCACGCTGTTCTTCTTAGACCAGGCATGGACTTGCCGTCTGGTACACTATTATATAACAACATATATAAAGTGGGTGAGTATATCACCACAGTGAACAATGATATTAATGCTACTACTTATACAAGTCTGTTCACTTTTCTTTAGATGTAAAAAGTAGCTTTTACAATTGTATAAGGAAAGGATACACATACCGTGACCTGTTTATATATATATATATAATTATATATATATATATATATAGTATAAATTGTGATTTCTTAATTATAATTCTAGTTCAGTTAGTTAAAGCACTTAAATAGTGCTAAATGAGCCCAAGTGAGAGCCTTCCACGGCACTTAGATGTCACACATAAAAAAAATCTATAAAAAAATCTATACACATATAAATGTGCATCTATGTAAAACGCATATATTCTGCATGTACAAATGTAATAGAAATGGGAAGTTCAATATAGCAAGAATGGAAAGTGCATTATCCTCTAAATACAAACATAAACATATACATTAGTTATAAAACAATACTTCTTACAGAATATTATAAAAAGTTAAATAAATCAAAATCAATATTAAAACCATCTAGGATTAGCGTCTTTGAACCAAATGGACATTTTATTTCTTATTTGTCTATAATAAAAACTAAATTACCACCCCTCCAATGTGTCTGTATCTTGTCAATGCTTATAAAGTATAAACCTGCGGGGTCTTGCTTATGAATTGTTGTGAAATGAGCTCAAAGACTATGTTGCATTAAACCTCTCCTAATTTTCCCTGTATTTTCATTAATTCTAGTTAACAACTTTATAGTTGTGTGGCCTACATATTGAATACCACAGGGGCAAGTGAGAAGATATATTACATTTTTGATTGACATGTCATTACACATATTGTATTTTTTTATTTGTTATATTTAATTTAAAATCTGCTCTTCTCTTTATCCTACCTTTATTACTTATTCTGCATGCTTGGCACCTACGACAATAAACACAACAATTAGTTTGGTTTAAAAAATTATTATAATGGTTATAACTTTTCTTTCTCATGACTGTTAAAGATGGTTTAGTCATTAAGCAAGCTCTGATCTGATCATGATCTGCTTGGACAGTGACCCATTCCACCCTGGGGATCAGGTGACTCTTAGCAAACTTCATTGCCCTTAACACAACATATTAGGCACCAGGCTTCATCAATAGCATCTTCCCTGCGAGTCCCAGGAAGTCCTGGAAAGGTACTCCTCCTCAGAGTCTTTTCTAGTGTACCCAACAAAGCCTGAGCAAAAGGACCCTGCCAGAACACATGCAGCAAAGTCTCCACTCACCATGATGCACTGTGAGCAGTGTCTGTAAATACACAGCACCCTAATGTGCACTGGGTAAGGATGTACTAATGTGGCTGACTAAGAGACACAAGCACTTGGCGTGGATGGCCATTCAGGGAAAACAGTCTCTGCAGTAGCTGATGGATCTGCCACAGATCATGCTTGCACAGTGGCATAACTACAGAGATCATAGGGGTTGCAACTGCAATGGGGCCGGGGCGACCCCTGCGACCACTCTTTCCTGTCTCCTTGTTCCGGTTCAAAATTGTTCAGAAAGGGCCTTCTTTAAACTATTTTGAACAGGCACGTGAAGAGAGGAAGGAAAGGGGGTCACGTTACATCACCTAACCCCACGGGAAAGCTGAGAAACAAAAGCCGCGGGAGAGGTAAGGAGTGCCTCCTTATGTACTGACAGGAGGAAGGACCAGCGGGTGGGGGTATGTATGTTATTATGTATGTGAGCATGAATGTCTATGTATAAGTGTATTTGAGCATGAATGTCTCTGTATAAGTGTGTTTCAGCATGAATGTATATGTATAAGTGTGTGTTAACGTGAATCTGTATGTGAGAAAGTGTTTGTTTGTACCAGCATGAATGTGTAAGTGTTTGTGTTTTACCATATATGTCTATGTGTAAGGGTTTGTGTGTGAAAAGGTGTAAGTGGCGTGGGATGGAGTGTGTGTCAAATGGATGGATGTGTATGTGTTGCGTGTGAGCATCAATGTGTATATATAAGTTGTCTGAGAGGGAGTGTGTGTTTAAGAATGAGTGCGTAAATGTGTGTTAAGGAGGAATGAGTAGGTGTTTGTGTGTTAGCATGTGTAAATTTTTGTAATTGTGCTTACATATTTGTGCCATATTTTGTGTATGTTGCAGGGGGCAGAGCCGGCCTTAAGTGTTCTGACGCCCTGTGCAGACTGCCCCTCTGGAGCCCCCCCCATTCTGCCCCTTCTCACTGCCTCCCCCCCTGTACTTCTCACTGCCCCCCCCCGGCCCTTCTCACTGCCCCCTCCTCTGCCCCTTCACCCTATCCTTACTTATCTCGTTGCCGGAGTCCTGCGGTGGGAGCGGGAGGCGCCCGTCTTCCCGATCTGCCGCGGTGCGCGCTTCACAGCTGAGCGCCGTAAGAATTCCGTAAGCGCCGAGAGAGTTGCTGAAAACTTCACGAGCGACCATTCGGCGCCCCTACCTGGGACTTAAATTGAAACATCTTTTTTTTCTTTGTTTTAACTTTATTTAACATCCTCCATGTTAAATAAAGTTTAAAAAAAAATGTTATTTAATATGGAGGATGTTAAATAAGGTAAAAAAAAAACAAAACATAAAAACTATGCTTTAATTTAAGTCCTGGGCAGGCGCCCCTGTTACCATGGCGCCCTGCACGGCCGCACACCCCTAAGGCCGGCCTTGGCAGGGGGCAATGATAGCACAGACCAGCTGTCAGGGGACAAAGATGGCACAGGCAGAGTGTTTGGGAGTTAGGATGGCACTGATAATCTGCTTGGGGGCAAAGGCGGCACATGTTGCTTGGTGAAGTTGGGGGGCCTTGGGGCAATTTTTGCAGCAGGACCCTGTGGTTTCTGGTTACACCCCTGTGTCTGCATATTAATCTCTGAACAGGACCAGAACATTACACTCAGCCTTAAAAAGAAGAGAGCCATAGGGATTTTAAGCAGTTCATAGAGCCACCTGTTTCATTGATTACTACTTTTCCATTAGACACAACTATGCAAAGTTCCCTCTCCCAGAACATCAGAATCCTAATATTATTTGTGTACTGGCATCAAAATGGTTAACCACCGCATTTAAATTGTACAGCGCCACGGAATGGGTTGGTGCTTGATAAATAAAGGACAATAAAATGATTGCTATGGCGTGCTTTCTCCAAGTGCCGATTTGCACTTATTATTAAAGCAGGAGGCTCCAAGAGGATGTAGATGGCCGAGCAGTTTTTTAAAATATTCTCCTTGAAGAACAAGAATAAAAACAAAGTATAAATTATGCCCAATTTCATTACTACTTAAGAGTGAATATTTAGATTTTTGGGATATTCTTAATATTTCTATTAAGCACATCGCAAATATAGAATATAAGGAATAAAGAATATAAAACACATTGCCATGAATAAAAAAGATTGTACTCTAAAGGTAAGGGCAGGTTTAACACATGGGAAAAAAGGACCGGGCTGATGAGAGCAGGTAAAGTAATGTTTAGTAAATCTTAAGATTAAAAATTGTTTTATTTTTTTCTTAACTCATATTAATAAATTATTATCCTTAAAAACAGGGAATCTAGTAGATTTTGCTGAAATTTGTTATTTTGTTTTTTTTCCTACCGAAATGCTAAATCATGGTCCAGGTCAAGATGAAATTAACTATTCTATTTTGCAAACAATATACACATATATTTGTATATTCTTTTATTCTTTTTTTCCCCCTGCTTTCTCGGTTTGTTGATTTTTTTTTTTAATTATTTCTGGTAATTCTATTTTTGTTCTATTCTTAAGCCTTGAAGTTTGCAGACTTTATTAAATAATCCCTTGTGTGTCTGTGAACTCAAACAAACGCCACTCACATTTGACCTTGCAATGTGTAGAGGGGGGGGGGGATAACACTAACAGGTCTCCGCGTCCAGAAAGGTAGAGAGAGAGAGAGAGAGAGAGAGCTTCGCATCTGTCTAACAAGCGATGGGAAGGGAGGACTCCGAGGGGAAGAAGAATAGAGGGAGGAGAGCAGAGGAGGGCAGAGGGATGAAGGGAGGTGTTTGGCGCATGCGCGCCGGGGGAAGCGCTGAGCCCCACGCGGCTGATCCGTGGATGCTCTCAGTGCTGACAGTCTGCAGGCTGGAGCAGACACTCAGGTCGGTGGCCGGTGAGAGTGAGTGCACCATCACAGAGAGCTGAACTCCTCCATCACGCGCTGAACAATAGCAAGCTCATCCTGGCTGCTGCTGCTGCTGCTGCCGCTGCCTCAAGCCTCCCGCGCTCAGCCATGGGTTAGGAAGCTTAGGCAGCCCAGCACTGACAGAACACAAGGGGCAGGGCACGCAGCTGTATCCCGAGCCTTTCCCCCAGCGAGCAAGCATGGGCTGCCGACGCTGATCCATCGGGGAGGACAGCAAGACAAAAGGGGACGTCGGGGTGGGAGGGGGGTCTGAGTGGGAGCCGAGCCTCGGCTGCATTGGGGGTCTGCAGGAGAGATGATCGCAGAGGTGCTGAGCAGCGCCCTGGGGCTCGTCCTGTATCTCAACACGCTGGGAGCCGACTTCTGCTATGATGACAGGTAGGGGATCCCTGACACCTTCAGCCTGCTCTTCCCACTCGCGAGTGGGATCTGATCTCGCAGGACACTTTTTAAACTGCGAGCTGCTTGCCTTGTGATGGCCACACACACACCTTCAACTTTCCTGCCATAAGATCCTTTTTTCTGAATGAATGGAGGCAATGGCTCTCTCCCTGCACTGAGACTCTGCCAACCTCTCCATTCACTGCTATTTATTATTCTTTGGTTTGTTACAATGTTTCACTCCTTTCCTCTAAAAGTACCGTCTCTATTTTAATTCCGCATCCTCCATCCTAAGATTTGAATGAAGGCAATTTTGAGATTTTCAGATTTTTTTTAAATCATTGATTTTATTTTTTGTTGTTGTTGAGGGGGGCATTTCTCAGTTCCTATTTAGAAAAGTTGGGTTGAGTTGAGCATTGTTGTCCTATGGTTTAGGTTAGCACATAAAATAAGTAACTTAACCATACCGGGTACCTCATGTTTCAATCTATCTAATCTATCTATCTAGATATAGTTATTGAGACACACAGGTAGTGTGTGTGTGTGTGTGTGTATGTGTGTATAAGTAAATGTACTATATGTATATATATATATATATATATATATATATGTATTTTATATATAATAGCCATTATTTGGATTTACATGTGATGAAGGCACTTTTTTACATGCAGGTTATATAGTGATGTATTATTTGTTTGACACTCTTTTAAAGCCAATTAATCCTCAAGTAGCCGACTGGGGGGAAAAAATCCACGATTTGTGCCCATTTAGAGTTTTTAATCTGATTACAATTAAGGCTGATGCATAATTAAACTATATTAGGGAGAACGGCACGCCTGGCTAAGCCTATTAACCATCCTGGGGAGTTTCATGCTCCATTGAAATTAAACCATCCAAAAAGTGAGCATAGATTTACTTTGACAGCTTTCATCAGCCTCTCTTTACTGGAGTGTGAATGGATCCCCTGGGTTTGTGTGAGCTGGTAACTGCCTTATTGCTAAAGCTCTCTGTGGCAAGATTAGCAACGTGGATTTCTGAGAATGCCACTTGTAGCCATTAATTGGGCTCCTAATTTCATATCTTAATATTTCTTATGCGGATCCCATTTAAAAGTAGGTAGCGTGAGGGATTTGGGTGATATATGTTAGAGTCAAGTTCTTCTATTGAGTTATGGGTCATAAACTGCAGAGAAGGACAGAGGCAATCAAAACTAAGGAGTAAGGTCCAAAAGACTCACACCCAATGCGGAAGCTGATAAGGAAGCAAGAGAGCAATTCCTTGAAATTGTATAGTTCGGAAAAGCTCTGACATCATCAGTAAATGTATTCCTATAACACACGTTTATTTATATATACGTATATATATATATATATATATATATATATCAAAGCTGCCTTCCTTATATTTGCAGAATAAGGTCACAATTATCATTAATGTGCATTTTCTGAAAATAAGCAGAAATTCTGATGCAATGTTCATTACGTCGTGTCAAGTAGAGACTATTTTGAATTTACAATTTTGGTCATTTTTTCTCTCCCGCCCCCTATGAATTTTATATAAAACAGTTGTGATGTATGCTATACCTAAAATATTACAAAGAATTTAATCAATATTAAAATGTCAGCAAGGTTTCTCTCTTTTAGACTGCTCGCCCCGACTAAGGAGATCCCGCTGTTAACCTCTGCCCTGCAGTTCATGCATTGATGTTACCAGAATTCAATTTTTTTTCTCTCCCATTGCAATATGCCTTGATTGATTGTGCTTCGTATACAAGAGAAGCTGCAGCGGAGTGCATACAGTACTTTGAGACTCACTTCTGTATAATATGTCTTGGTAATATGAGGAAAGTGCCCTCTAAGGGTCGATTTGTACAGATTCCGCTAGTGATGCAAACTCATGCCTATAGCTATATAAACAAATATCCACATATTTAAACAATACACAAAATCAAAGGCCTAATTCTAACAGCTTTGGTTGTCCAAAGCCTATGATCTATAGATCACATCAGTTATTTGAGCAGACTCAGCCTCTAATGCTGTAGAGTTAACCAGTGAATCTTAATATATAGTAGTAGTTGTAAAAAAAAAAAAAAAAGCCGAGTTCATTAAAATCACTTTTTTTAGTCACTCATTAAACTTTTTATGGGAAGCTGGTTTTAGTCTTCTCTAGTTATCTTGGTGCATTCCAATTAAACATACTTATTAAATTGGCTCTGATGATCGCTTTTTCTTTATCACTTCCTCATTTATTTTGATTGCACTCTGATAACTGGAACTTAATCTACATTGTCAGGGCTGGACAACATTTTGATGTTTAAGATAAATGACTTGTCTGTTGGAAATGAAATGGTTAAATTGAAATAAGACTTTCATATAAGGAAGCTCTTTTTTTCCAGAAATCTCTGAACCTAAGGAATTTTGTGAGACTGAATCCCCTGTGTCATTTTTGTTACGTGATCATGTTGGTCTGCGGACGGTTAACTGTTTAGGTGCCAGTTGATTTAACTAAATAGTTTATGGTTTAGGATTGTTTTCTTCTTACATCACCTAAAGCGTTTCATTTTGATTGCCTTTTACATTTCTGCTGCCTTAAGTCGCTTACTTCTCATATAACGGTTTCTTTATGATTTATTGATTTATATAGCGCTATAAGTAACTTAATGTCTCCCGGGTTTCTAATGTAAGGGTTAAGTGGCTCATGGACTTCAGAAAGACTAGTGGACACTGATCGCTGCAAATTATTCTGGCTTGATTATAATCCATTTTTCTGGATATCTCAATAGGCGTACTAGAAAAACGACTAAACCCTTTTGACCTTAAGCAAGAACGAAGTACCAAGGACACTGCCAGATTGCTAGCTAATTTTAAAAAAAAACTTTGGTCAAGAAAATGAGTCTTTCATGCGAGCCCTGCTGATCTTGTGGCTGATCTGGAAATCACTTTGCAGTTTTGCCACAAATCTGTGCTGCATAACAATTTCTTGTATTTTTTTTTATTCAGATTCAAACTGGCCTGCTCTGCAAGCTTCAGAGCGCATCCCCCTCTGGGAACACAATTAAACAATAGCGCTCACAGGAGGTTATTGGATTTCAGATCTGGAAAGTGGTTTCTATGTCCCCCCCCCTTAATATGTTTTAGGGAGGAAAAAGCAAGACTGTTAACATTTCCATTTTTGGTACATTATCATTTCTGTTAACTTGAATTGATTCAAACACACTAGCCGCATTAGAAAATGTTGTAGTCCGAGTGTAAATTCTGTAATGAATCTGCGAATGACGTCGCGCAGGCTTGTATATTGTTTCTAAAACTTTGTGTGATATTTACGTTTCTGTATTTAGATAACGTGTATCATTTTTTTGTTGTTCTGTGTAAGGAAAGAGAGTTGTGGTTTGGATGTTTTTCACTCTTCTTGACGCTATGTTCGGTGTTGCTTAACCCTTTCAATGCCAGCTTGGTTTAGGACTACACTTCAACACTTCTGAAAGAAAATGTATTGGTTATCTTCCCCCCTTTTTTTTTTTTTTTTTAGAATTCCAGGAGGTGGAGTTGGCTTTATTTATGGGTAGAAATAGACATTTGAAGTGAAAAACATGCCACATGCTGCTTTCATTAAGATCTGGTAGTAGAGGAAGAATGTTGTAGCAGTACTGAGGGAGTAATGAGTTAGACTGCAGATCTTTATAAAAGCACCCAAATTTGAAACCACTGGAATTCATCAATGGCCTGACCTCTGCATTGCACAGGGGCAAGATGATTCCAGAAACTGCCCCGAACTTCCAGTATTGCTTGATCCACATGTGAGAGAAGCAATCCAGCAACTTGATGAACTTGCATCATGGAAGTCTCTGTATAGGATCATTTGAATAAGTAGAATTTAATCCACATTGGTACTTGGAGTTATAATGGCGAGAAATGGTTAATATTCAGAAAATAACACGGATGTAGTAATATTTTTTTCTTTCTAACAGTGAACTTTTTAACCACTGACTTAAATGTTGCCTATTTAATTATGATAATTGTGAAGCCATGTTGAAAGTACTTGCAATAATATCAATTGAATACTTGCAAAAAAGTTAAAGCTCGTGTATGTATTTACATATATTTCTTCCTGAACACATATGAAATCTCGCACGTGCTTTTTGTTTGCTTTTGTTTCTTCTATGAAATGGTAATAAAAACAGGAAAATATTTTCTCTTTTTTGTACTCAATTGTATTAGCTGTTTAAAAAATAAGGGATTTGATGACATTTATAATTGTTTTACTGTTTAGAAGTATTTGCTTATTGCTCATACTGGTATTTGGGACATATTGTATTACATCATGGCATTGAACTGCTGCCTAATAATACATAGATCAGATGCAGGCCTGCCGGTAGGATGATCAAATTGTACTTACATTTTTACCTTAAGGTTTGCATATCTGTAACTTGGCTGTAAGTCGGTTTTGTTTCAATGTTTGCTAGCTATTTGGCTGAATAATGTTCAAGAAATATAATATCAGTTGAGTTATATTTTCATAATGTGTTAAGTAATTACCCACTGATATCAGTGGAAGTTGCAGGGTTTGGTTGTAATGTCTGATTGAGAATTAATTGACCACATTTGTGATTACGCCTTCTATAAAAAAACGATAAGTTTTCCATCTACTACTAGCGACGTACAGAAACTATTCATTTTTACTTTCCCAATTTGTCTTATGAAACCACATATCCCTTTGATGTTCGCCCGTCGAAACAATATTTGCAATAAAAAAATGTACATAATCATAAAATCATCAGCCCAGCGAATGTTAGGGAAAAGTCAAAAAGGCTCAGGCTGCAGAGGTTCTGAAATGTCGTATTTATACATATTTAATGCAAACCATCATTAAAGTGCATCTGTCACTTTCTCGGCTGCTACATTTTAGAGTTCTACACAGTAAATAAACCAATGTAACTGTATACTTACAGAATACAATACGCTATATATATATATATATATATATATATATATATATGTGTGTGTGTAATAAATATCTTGTGTGTTCCAATGGTAATTGGATAAACATCATTTTTAAACAGCACTGCTTTTTCCCTCCTATATTGTTAAGTTGCTGGTTCAGACAGCCTTTGTAAGAAATGATGGTCAAAGTTGGGAGAGGCAATTTTTTTTATAATACTTGTCAATATTCATGAGGTTAATACTTAAAGTAAATATCTCCAGAACAATTTTATTGACCACTCAACAATAAGCACAAGATATAGGGTATCCAAACAGCTATGACAATGACAATTTCCAAGTAAGCCCATGGTTGGCCTAAAGTTCTTGGTGTACTAGAAGAACTATTCTTCTTTGTGTGGTTATGCACCATCTGGCTCCCTTTATAGACTGTCACCTCCTGTAACGTTGGATATATATATATATATATATATATATATATATTTAAAAATGTGATATAATGAGAGGAGGAATAGCATGAGTCAGGTGTGTATTCATGTATCATTATTATTTAGCTTAACTGAACTATAGAACACTTTTCATACAATACAGAAAATAAAACACCAACATTTCAAAGGGCAACATGTTACTAGAATACACAATACATCATATGTAGTACACAAAATACTAACAGTGGCAATATTCAATTTTCTTACTTTTCCCACTAAATTACAAACCATGTGTAAACTTAATAAAATTGTAACCTCAGCCCACACCTGTTTTTCAAAACAAATTTTATTAAGGAACCATTTCAGACGTTTTAAAGCTAAAGTGCTATTAAAAAGTTTCCGAACTTGTTTTAAGATATAATACAAAATATAGTCTATTTATTACTGCAACATTCAACAAGTCAGATATAAAAATAACAAGCCAAGATAAATATTTCTATAACATATACTATGTTTTGTAACAGTCCAACTTGCTAATGAATAGCGTGGATTACTGGAAACCGCATGCGTGGTTATATTGGTGGTTATTGAAGAATTCATTGCGTATTGGATACTGTGCAACTGTGTGGTATATACGGTGTACATACTATTAACCTGTTCATTGGGAAAGAGGTGAACAGAGCATTTCTATACAATGAGTAGTTATGTTTTTTGGCAAACAAGTGGGTTAAACATTTCCCTAAAACTTAATGCTCCAAAGACCTATTTCTTGGCTGTATGTATAATATTTTTTCACTGTGTATCGCTAATCTTATTCAGGTTGTTATAAATTCTCTCTATCCCTGTAGTATTAATATATGGAAATTTTAAAAAATAAGTCAAAGCAAATAAATTATATATACAAAGTACTGTTTTTATGACAATAACTTAAACATGTAATTTAATCTATACTACATAATGTGTAGAATTTAAAAGCAAGGCAAACAATTTGGATATCAGAAAAGTTGGATTGCTTTCTAAATAATATATAATGATGGCTGGTTGCAAGTAAAGCATTTCTTTGTGTGTTGTGGTAAGCATAATAGATTGTAAGCTTGAAAGAACAGGGACCTCTTCTCTTTCCGTACTAATATGGCTTAATGTGTGTTAATCTTTTTGCCAAAACTTATGCCGACATTTTCAGTGTTCATTTTCAATCTCTCATTAAAATAGCACAACAGAATCTACTCTATAAATCCATGAAATATAAAAACTAACACCAGGTACACCTTGTCTTGTGATTTTAAACTATATGATGTTTTCATTACACCGGAACTTTGAAAAAAGCTAGTTAGGTGAAAACAGGAGCAACTGTAAGATACCCCTGTGTGTCCTACCCTAGATATCCCGTCCTTTCTAGCGCTACTTTGTTCTTCTTATATATATCTATATATATATATATCTATTATGTATGTGTATGTATAGAATGTGTGTAAAATGGTACAAAAATCCATCAAGAACTTGGGTTTTCATTGTGGGTACAGTCCATTTCATCTGTGTTTACATAAACGTATAGTGATTGATAAGTATATTGCATGAGATAATTGGAGTCCACTGATAAACAGGAGAAAAGAATCTCTTTGAAGTTCAAATTTCAGAGCAAATTGTGCATTTGGCTTTATTGAGTATACTTCTCTTTTATATAGAACTATGCTCGATAAGCATTTCTAGCCATATTGCCAATCATGGTTGTGTTCCTGAAGAAGGAGCTGAGTTTGGGTTCTTAATGTCGTGGTTAGTGTTTTGGTCTACAAAATAAACAGACCATTGAAATAAGCTAAACATTGGTGAGCTTCTTTACAAACCTCATACAAGCTGCAAAGTGATATAACGTTGTACAGCGCTGTGGAATATGATGGCGCTATATCAATCAATAAATAATAAAAGTGGCAATCTGAGTCATTTTTTCTTACTTCGGTCACTATGTCATTCAGCTGATCCAGCCAGAACTTAGCAGAACTCAGGCTTATCCAGCCAGAACTCAGCAGATGTGTAGCGGGCAAACAAGTATAATAAAATGCAATAGTCCAGTTAACCTGTTTTCTGCTCATGCGCAACAAATAAATTGCATGGCCTTGAAAGCTTGGAATGGGTTGTTGCTTTTTGTCCTAGTTGGCTGCTTTAGGAGAATTCCAAGCAGCCTATGTTTTTGTTGGAAACTAATGAAAGTAAATAAACACTTTTAATGGGATTTTCTTTATTGCAAGCCACTGGCACATTTCGTGTGCTGTGATGCAATGCTGCTGGTTGAGTTATTTATTTAAAAAAAAAGCAATTGCTTTATAATCTCATTCTAGGGACAATAAAAAGTACAGTTTGTGTTTTGTATTTGGGCAAATTGAAATTATTTCTCTTGATTACTAATGTTAGTAACCACAGATCCCCCCCCCCCCACACACACACACTCCTTTTTTTGTAAGTGAGCAACTTGAAATTCAATTTCCCTAAACAATAATGAACCTGCTGCATGAATTAACAGAAGGCCAGGCTTCTGAGCGAGGACACTTGTGTATTGGAGGTCCCGTTCGGTTAGCCACTTGAGATCTAATCAAGCAAGTGACCCACATACATGAAGCCAAACGAAAAACAGATGCACGTTTGGAGAAAGGAATCCTGGCATCTGCCTTCTGAATTTATGTATATATTTAAATTTTTACTCATCTACACGTGTATGATTCATAACGAGTTTGCTCCAGAAACACTTTTTTTGGTCACCGAAACTGGGACTCCCTTTTAAAGTGCATTTTATTTATTTTTGTTTCTTCTTTTTTTTTTTTTTTGCGCTTAAAAGAGCAGGCTTGGGGGTTGAAATTAATTCACGCTGGCACATAATAAATAATTTACACTACAAAAGAAGTGCCGCAGTTGAGCCAAACTAAGACATTTTTGCTAATGTATTGCCTTTTAATAATAAAAGTATATAGTTTTTAGGTTGCTTTAGCATGCCATTTCTGTCCATCGTTTAGTATAAAAAACATTTTTCTATGGGCCTTATCTCTATAGTGTCTAATGGAATGTCCCTGCTTGTTGGAACATTCCATTGGTTGCCATGGCGAAAAGGCCACTTTTCAAACCTTACGCCAGAACCAACATAACCAACAAAGTCTTAAGTGCTGAAGTGGCAATCACTTCTCTGCCAATCACAGGGTTCCTTTGTTTGGGCGTATTTGTGATCTTTCCCTCTCATCGTTTTGTATTTTTATTTCCCTCGCTTACCTCTTTTTGAATTGAGGCAAGCAAAAATGACCTATTGACTCAAAGGCTTGATAGGAATACTTGTGTATGAAGTAAATAAAATCTAGCTATTTTTTCTAGCCTGTATTTGGCTTTATTTTATTATTTATTATTTTAGTGCTGATTATGGAATTTTAGTTTTAATAAAACTACTATAGGTAAATTAGTGATGCGATTGCATGCAATCCCTGCGTGATTACACAATTATTTAAACAACAATACAGTTGAATTAATTGTTTTGTCATATGTTTCAATGTATATATATATATATATATATCCCTGTGTACTTTACCGACATCTGATCTTTTATTTTATTTGAGACTTCTACAAGCTTTCTTTAAGAGATTTTTTGTTCACTTTTTTCTTTTTACTCTCCTTTTGTGCTTGTGTGAATTCATTGTCATTGTGTATGGTTCTGTCAGCCTGAGCCAGGTTTTGTGACCCTCCACTCTGCCACGATAGCTGCTGGTGAATGCAGGTTTGTTGTAATCTTGTGTGGCCCAAAGGCTCAAACTTGTACAGCAGGAGTGAGTAATAAAAGGTCCGGGGACCAGGTGCAGCCTGTTTAGAAATGTTTCCCTTTTTCTACACTTGCCTTTAATATCCAATTAAATGGAATTCCAAATTCGTATGAGCTGTTTGTAGCACCGGCATAAGCAGTGCATTGAAGGTGATATTAAAAAGAAACTCGCCAATGGGTTCCAATATTACATTCTGTGGTTTTTAAGAGCCACTCCTGCCATAGTGTCCCCATCTCACACTTCTCCTGCTCAGCAGTGTGTGAGTGCATACTCACTACCAGTCTGCTCCATCACTGGCGTGTGCAAGAGTTCCAGGGGGTCTGCTGCTACAGCACGTTAAGTAACAAAGTAGGTTTTCTTTTTTCACAGGTGAAGACTCTGAAATTCTATGACTGATCTAATCTATATTCTTCTTTGCATGACCTTTGTACAATGTGTTTTTGTTGCACATGGGTGTGGACATGTCAAATGGAAGTTTTGATTCCCATAGAGCTCAACAGAAGACAAATGGTTCTCTGTTTCCTTTACCCTTGGAAAAAAATGTGCTTATGGTTAATACAGTAGCTTTTTTCAAATAGAAGTATTTTTACATTGATTTACCAGTGTTCTAGCAACAAGAATAACTACGTTAGAACAGATGCATTGAATCATGCTGATAGTACAGGTTAGTGAATCATCAAACGTTCTCCGCAAGCAGTTACTGCTTAATCTCACTTGATATTAAATAAAGCAATGATTTTTTTTAAAATTTTTAGTTTGTTTTTTATTTTTTTAAACTGCCTCCACAAAATTTAAAATAAGTATTAGAAAACATTTATACATAGCTAGATGTTGTGTACAGATTGTGCTAAAACTCCCATGGGGATTAGCATGCATTTTTGTATTTGGAGGTGCTTGAATTATTATTATTATTTTTTTTAATTCAGCTTTGTGAAAATGTATCAGTCTGTAGAGATATGCTGTAGTGTATTCCTTGTTGCTCAGCACTGCTGAATATGATATAAATCAATAAATCATAACTTGCAACCATTATTTATTGTTAAAATGCAGCTATATACGTAGTAAATTTGAAAACTGGTAACCTGTTTAAGAAGCACTTTTACAATTTTTATTTTTTTTTTTAGAATTTTCCATCTTTCTCATTTATGTTAAGCATGCGTTTATTTAAATTTCAGTATGAGTAATATTAACCAAATTATAATACATACTATTATAATAATAATCAAACATGGCCAGCGTTATTTTCCCATCTAGACAAATTGTCTTTGGCTAAACTGGCTTTATTTTGAGTGTGTAAAGCTGGGGTTAGAAATGTCTTTTTAAATATTCTTCCCTTTATCAATTAAACAACTTTAATTCAAAAATAAAATGGTAACCCTGCTACCTTGGGCAACTGTTACCATGCAAACACTGTAAGGATTCAGAATGCATTCTAGGAATAAAGCACAAGGTTATGACTTTCACTTTAATCAGTAGGTTACTACGCAACACTATATCCTACTGTGTTAAAGTTAATGTTTGGTTATAGGGGTAGGCATGAAAAGCAGACAGCCCTCCACGTCAATATCAAAGCAAATATTTGAACCGTAATGTTATCTTTTAAATACAGCTTTGCAGTATTCTCATCAGCATGGATAGCTGTCTGCTTGGGATCACTCTCTGCTATGATTCCCTCTGTTCTATACACCATAGGACTTTATGATGGTATCTGTTTTACAGAATATAGTGTAGTGCAGGTTTATAGACTGTCATTCCCAGCGCTAGCCATTTCTGACTCTTATTGCCGTAACAGATGTTATCTTTTCATTGCAGTTTGTTTCACGTTGCTCTGGTTTCTGTTGTTGTAAATAAGTAGGGTGCAAGGACCTTTACAAGCTTGATGTAACTTTTTATACATATACTGTACCACCGAAACTGCTGTTAAAGTTTACTTTGTTAAGCTTTCTGATCCACCACATGCAAACATGCCACAAGAGGACTTATTCATTGTATATACTGTTATACCAAAGGGACTTAAAGGTATCATTGCATCTTTATAGCATTTACCTTTTTCTAATCCCCTAATGTATTTGCACTCAAATGCAATTCCTTTTGAATAATTAGCTGTTATGACAATCATGGTGTGAAATGACGCAATAAGGTAGGAAGATGTAGTGTAATGTAGTATTTTTGAATGTTCTCGTTTAGCCATCATATGCACTGTAATGCATATAAGCGCATGGACCCTTTACATGTTTGTGTGGTGCGTTTTCCAAATGCATGGGGGGATTCTGGAGAATCCCCTTAAATTAATTTTTCCCCTTCTCCGCCCCATGCTAAATGTCCTGTAAGAGATGCATTCAGCCGAATGCATTTCCCTGCAGGTGATGCTGGCGCCTCTGGTCAGCTCCAGCACTGGCTCTGCTGAACACTGCATGCGGGGGTCTGCTAAGACCGCAGTGCACATGTGTACATTTTAACAATTGATTACAATGGGAGCATTTTCTTGCCACAGATTGGCTGCTTAACTTGTCAGTCATTGATTATATTGGATGTACTTACTGCTACTGAGACATTTTGGATCATGGAAAACAAAAAGATATTTTGCAGCATAGCTATAATGTCTGTGTCCCTTCAAGGGTTTATTCCTTAATCTGCAAGTAGAATTTGTTTAATGTCATTGATTTAACCATGAATGATTAAGGGTTAACACCTGGTGAGCTTTCCTACAACAAGGAGTAGAGTTATCTATGCATAAAGCATACCTTTCTTCAATGTCATCTCATAGATTAAACTATGCTTCCTGTAGGGAAAACTAACATTCCGGCAGAAACTCACCAGACATAGCCTGCCATCATTCATGATGAAGGACGTGAACTTAAACGTTTTAACCTTTGAGTGCTAACCACTTAAGGGGTATGAATGGCAAAGTGGACACCATACCTGGTGGTACAGATTGGGTTGAAGGTGGAGGAACTAACAGATGAAGAGAGAATGTGTATAAAATTGACATATTAACCCCGTTATATGTCTGTTCTCCCAGGGGAGATATTTGTTGCAATGCCTGATGTTCTAATGGGGTTAAAATCAATGCAAACAACCAGCAAAATCACATTTTAGCAAACCAGCACCTTACTTTTTCATTCCCTGATTTCAAGTATTTGTTCTTTTTTTTCATTCACATACTTGTAATAGGTTTTTGATTGGTAAGGTATTTTAAGTAAATATTTATAGAGATGAATTCTTGCCTGTAAAACAGCTTCTGGTTATGTGGTACTTTATAGAAGTTTTATGGTATGTTATTTACAACCTAGATCTTGTTATCAAATATTTGTATTTTGTTAACTGTTTCTCCAAAGCAAGGTGTGCGGGTTCCATCCATGGAATGATGGTTAGTATGCATGTTTAACTATTAACTATTTGTTTTGATACACATTTAGCTGTGTTGGCCCTGCATAATGTGTAATTTCATAGGTGCAGGTCTCTAAGAAGTGTCACTGATTTAACTATACATCTTACAACTGTCCCTTTAATAAATAGAAATGATATGAAGTAGTGGTGCTAGGTCTTTTCGATACGTCTGCCTGAGAACAGGTTATTGATTATCCAGCTGAAATGGCTTCAATGAGCATGCCATGTTACATAGTTACATAGTTCATAAGGTTGAAAAAAGACCTAAGTCCATCAAGTTCAACCCTTCTACCTAACCTTTCTATTCTTGATCCAAAAGAAGGCAAAAAACCCCCAATTAAGCTACCTCGAATTCTGCCATCAGGGGAAAAAATTCCTTCCTGACCCCAAGAGGCAATCGGATTTCTCCTTGGATCAAGAAGCTCTAAAATATTAATATTATTCTATTTGTATCCCTGTATATCGTGCCTTTCTAAGAAAATATCGAGGCCCCTTTTGAAGGTATCTAATGTATTGGATAACACTACCTCCCTCGGAAGTGAATTCCATACCTTAATTGTCCTCACTGTGAAGAATCCCTTCCTTTGTCGTCTATGAAATCTGCGCTCTTCCAGTCTCAGAGGGTGACCTCTTGTTCTTTGTATATTTCTGTTAATGAACCGGTCACTGAAGAGCTCTTTATATTGGCCCTGCATGTATTTATATAATGTTATCATATCCCCTCTGAGACGCCGTTTCTCCAGTGTATATAATTTTAACTTTTTTAGCCTCTCTTCATAACTAGTATCTCCCAAACCCCTTATTAATTTCGTAGCCCTCCTTTGCACTTTTTCTATTTCCATAATGTCCTTTTTAAGGACCGGTGCCCAGAATTGTACCGCATATTCAAGGTGAGGTCTTACCAATGACCTGTACAGAGGCAAGATGATATCCTCCTCCCTTGAATCAATACCTCTTTTTATGCATGCTAAAACCTTATTGGCCCTCGCAGCTGCTTGCTGGCATTGCGCACAGTTGTCAAGTCTGTTGTCAACCGTTATTCCTAAATCCTTCTCATTGGTAGTTTCGCCCAAGGATATTCCATTTAAAGAATAGGTTGCATTTTTATTATTTTTACCATAATGCATAACATTGAATTTCTCTATATTGAACCTCATCTGCCACTTGCACGCCCAGTCCCCAACTCTGTCTAGATCTTCCTGCAATGAAGAAACATCAAGATTAGTCTGAATTACCCGGCCTAATTTTGTGTCATCAGCAAAAACTGTGACATGGCTCTTAATGCAGCTTGGGAGATCATTTATAAATAAATTAAAAAGAAGAGGACCGAGGACAGACCCCTGAGGCACGCCACTTAATACCTGCGTATATGCTGAGAAACATCCATTCACAACAACCCTCTGCATTCTATCTTTTAGCCAATTTCTGATCCACATACAGACATTTGCCCCTAAGCCTATTTCTGTTAATTTATAGAGTAGCCTTTTATGCGGAACCGTATCAAACGCCTTAGCAAAGTCCAGATAAATCACATCTACAGCCAACCCCAGGTCTATATTTTTACTAACTTCTTCATAGAATGTTAATAGGTTGGTTTGACAAGACCGGTCTTTCACAAATCCATGTTGACTTCTACTAATTGGATTATGGATCAAGATATGATCTTGAATGTATACCTTTAGCAACCCTTCAAATAATTTCCCCGCTACCGATGTTAAGCTTACTGGCCTGTAATTGCCCGGTTGAGATTTTGATCCCTTTTTAAATATGGGCACAACATCTGCCTTGCGCCAATCTAATGGAACTACGCCCGAGCTGAAAGAATCCCTAAAGATTAGCAATAGTGGCTGGGCCAGAATTAGGCTTAGTTCCTTCAGTACCCTTGGGTGTAAACCATCCGGTCCAGGGGCCTTGTCTACCTTAACAGTATTTAATTGCTTGAGCACTTTTTCTTGTGTCAGCCAATCCCATGTTTGTTGCAACGGTTTCTTAAAATTAGCCAGCAGGGGCTCCGTCATCGGTTCTTCCTTGGTATAAACAGAAGAAAAAAAAGCATTTAAAATGTCGGCTTTCTCTCTGTCCTCACTAACCAAATTTCCAGTTTCAGATAATAACGTACCGACATTCTCTACCTTTAACTTTTTCCCATTCACATACTTGAAAAATTTCTTGGGATTGGTTTTACTTTCCTTGGCAATAAGTTTCTCATTTTCTAGTTTAGCCATTTTAATCTCCTTTTTGCAGGCTTTGTTGGCATCTTTGTATGCCATAAATGATACTACCGACCCCTCGCTTTTATAATGCTTAAATGCCAATTGTTTATTCCTTATTTCCTGTTTTACTTTCCAGGTAAGCCACATTGGTTTTGATTTGTTTCTTTTGTATTTGTTTCCCATAGGTATATATTGGGATGTATAACTTTGCAATATGTGCTTAAAGGTATTCCATTTCTCCTCTGTGTTTAACCCAGAGAACAATCCATCCCAGTCTATACATTCCATGGTGGACCTTAGCCTGTCAAAGTTTGCCCTTCTGAAATTAAGAGTTTTGGTAGAGCAGTTACCCATTTGCTTTTTGGAATTAATCTCAAATGAAACCATGTTATGGTCACTATTCCCCAAGTGTTCTCTTACTATAATGTTTGAGATAAGTTCCTCATTGTTAGTTATTACCAGATCTAGACAGGCATCCATTCTGGTTGGGGTCTCTACTAATTGGGACATAAATTGGTCATTAAGCAGGTTCAGAAACTTGCTGCCCTTAGTGGAACAAGTTCCACTATTCCAATCTATATCTGGGTAATTAAAATCTCCCATGATCAAAACTTCATTTCTATATGCAGCCTTTTCAATTTGAAATAGCAGCTGATCTTCCCCCTCATTGCTAATGTTGGGTGGCTTGTAGCATACACCCACAAGTAGTGTGTGACTTTTTTTACTATCTAGGTTAATCTCTACCCACAGCGTCTCCACATTACTACTGTCATCATGCACATCTTCCTTAATACTGGGCTTAAGTTTAGGGTTTGCATATAAACAAATCCCTCCCCCTTTTCTATTTGCTCTGTCCCTTCTATAATGTCTTAATATATTTAATGTATTAACTTATCAAAGGGTAACATTTTATGTATCCATTTTCCTATGTGAAAATGCTTGTCATTGAGTCATTAAAATTACAGTTTTTAGGTGTTGAAAAACCATCAGAAGATAATGTTATTGAAAATATGTTATAATTATGGTTATGGGCGAAGAATCACTTTTATGTAAAACATGTATTTGTGACTTCCGCTTGCACATAGAGCAAAATAAACAGACTTTGATTTTGCAGTTAGATTTGTTTCCAAACAACTTACAAGAAAACTCCATCTGTTTAATTTGATCTTTAATGTTTGTGTTTTTATGGCTTTTATTTAACAAGCTGTTCTTTCAAATGGTTTGCTTGTGTGAATAATAAACAGTTTGAAAGAATATTCTCATGCATAGATGCTATATTGCACTAATGAAATAGCTGGTTCAATGGGGAACTGTCACTTTAATATTACTAAATTCACTTACATTAAACTCTCTGTGGTCAAGGCTTTTTGTTTATCAACCAGTGTTTTAAGTAAGGGGCTGTTTTTTTCACTTACACACGGAGGGGTCATGTTAGTCTGAAATGTGCTTAGTTTAAATTGTGTCCCTATATTAAAAATTTGATTTATCTAAGAAAAAAAAAGCCATTAATTAGACCTCGGTTCTTATGGTGACAGTAACTCACCTAAGGTCAAGTATTGTAATTGAATGCAACACGCAACATGATTTTTGTTGCATGTTGGTACACTAAATAAACATATGTAATGGAGTTTATGTATTCCAAGATAACAATATGTATATTTACCTCCAGGATCAACCATCTTCCTCTTCTTGGGATTTGTACTCCGTTAAATTAGAGTACTGTGCAGATGCACACAGATTCGTAAAGATATTGCAGCTGCTCTCTGGAGATTTATCAGCTAGGTTTTGGAGCAGGATCACACACCATAAAATTGATGTATTTATTACATGGTCATTTTTTTTTCTTTCTTTCGCACAAATACATAAATACGTAAGTCCGAATGTGTTCAAGAATACATAAATTACATTGGATTTGTTTTCAGGTATGCAGTACTGTGCAAAAATTTTTAGGGTGGTGTGAAAAAAGTAATAATGCTTTCAAAAAGGCACTTTAATCGTTTATTTTCATAATACAAAGTGATTGATTTGATATTGATTTTTATTCTGTTCAATCAATATTTCTGTGACCACTCTTTGCCTCAAAACCACATCATCTCTTCTAGGTACACTTGCACAGAGTCAGATTTTGTAAGCATGTAGTTAGGTGTATGATTAATCAATTATACCTAACAAGTGCTATTGAATGATCATCAGTTTAATGTGTAGGTGAAAATACAATCCTTAACCGATACTGAAACCGCTGTGTAGGGGAATAAAACTGGATGAGGAACAACTGGAGACAGTTTTTTGTCAAGTGTCATACGCCATGGCTAGACTGAGCGCAGCAACAAAACACAAGGTAGTTATACTGCATTAGCACCATTTCTCCAAGGCAGACGAGGGTTTCCAGATCGCAGTGGTAGGCCAATTACATCCAGCAGTATCATCGGTTTTGTGTATGATTCTAGATCATGAGCTCATATGAGCAATGCTCCCTTTACCTTTTGTTATATACTACTGTACAACACTGTGGAATATGATGCACATAATAATAATAATAATAATAATAATATTATGCACACTGAAATTCCTATTTCTGCTCCTTTTCTGTGGTCCTTATTCACCATTTATTTTTCATCTTAGGAATTAAGTTCCAAATATGTATACATGTTTGTTTTAAGCCTTCCCGTTCCATTTGACTTAAGAGAACTAAGCAAATGTTAGTGCTTGGCTGAAAACATCAGCACACCTTTGCTTAATGAAAAACATAGGTATAGTTATACCTTTTGTATAGCTTAGCTTCCTCAAGGCGTTTTTAAATTCTGTGCAGAGGCTCTGAAGATGAGCTACATTAGACTGAGGCTCTGATGGATATTTTGTTAACATACATTACAACACTTCTGCACGGTAATACAAGATCTAAATTTGTATTATTGTATTTGTTTCATAATTAATGCAGATGAATACTTTATTTTCCCAGGTCTCTGCATTTAGCCTGCTCAAAGCAACTTATTCATATTTTGGTGGCAAGAGTGTAAGCTTGCTATGCATTGATTCAGAGTTAAAAGATCACAAGCTAACCAGGATATATATTTATACTGTTCATTGTCTCAGTGTCAGGGGCCAACTTGTCCATTTAATCATCTGTTCCTGGCTCCGTTATCTCAACAACTGTGTTGGGACAAAGGGACTCTGATGCCGCATAAGAATAGTCCTTGTAAAATCCAGACTCTCGGGGAGCATGGATTTATCTTTCACTGCTCATAAGCTTAGCTACCGTAAGTGGAAGGAGAATTTGCGGAGGACCTCTCTGCTGTATCACTAACCTTCACTTAACTAAAGGTTAACGGAGAGAATCATATTACTTCCCACCACATGCTACACTGCTCGGTGTCTTGCTCATTAGCTTTCCTGTAATTACAAGTCTGATGAACCGCAGGCAGCTTAAACTTAACTTGTCCGGCATCATCACTTTTCTGGCTTTACAGCTTTGTGCAGCTAATCTGTACTGCTGAGTCAGTATTTGGCAAAAATACCTGAAAGTTGTCTATAACAGCATTTATTCATTTTTCTTTTTTTTTTTTTTCTCCAGTCCTCTTAATACACTAAAAAGTTGGAAAGATTGCAAGACATGCAAGGAATCATATTGATTAACACAATGAGGAACATGTTACTTGTTTAGACCCTTTCAAGTGAAAAACAATACAAGGAGGCATGCTGTCAGAAAACATGATGGTAAAGAACACCCATGAGGTGACTAGGCAAGATCTTTAGGTTACCTATGGCGCCTTAGTTATCACTTTGTTACATTACATTTTGTTTTTAATAATAATATGTTCTATGTTTTTATATATTCATTTTATTTGGGTACCAATGCATAACAAAGTATAGAAATAGGACATAACAGCTTTTAAGTAATGCATAAAATGAGAGGCAACTATTAAATGTATACATCTTCTTTACAAAAGCAACCAAACCTTCGAAAAGCACAACGGGGATGAAAAGCAGACTTAATCATGTATATGTATTTACACATTTTTTTTCAGCTATTTCACATATACCCATATGTGGTTACAAAAAATAACTTTTAAATCTTATACCAATAGATATCAGTATATATTATTTTGGAATCTAGCCTGTCAATGACCTCCTATCAGTAATGCTCGCACAATGCAAATATAATGCAGATCCGCATAATAACCACCTCATTGCTGTCCCTGCCCAATGTTAGCTGGTAAATACTACTTTGTACAATAAATTGATTTACATTTTAACATATACTGCAAAGAACTGCTTGGCGGAAGATTGTGCATCATTACAGTTAACAATACACACATATTATTCTAGTCAATATGCCATAGGTTGCCATAGATACTACTCTTGGGTTTAATGAGTAGGACCACTAAATGACCCACGAACTAAGGAATATAATGTGATTTACACATTTCATCTCTTACTTATTTATGTGTAATGAAGGGCTGAACGGACCCGGTCAATTACAAATAGATATTCTGACACTCCGTATAAGAGCCACATGAAATTGGTGAGAAATAATTATGCTAAAATCTCAACCACAGTTTTTCTTTTATTTTG
Organism: Spea multiplicata; assembly: GCA_009364415.1. NCBI lineage: Eukaryota > Metazoa > Chordata > Amphibia > Anura > Pelobatidae > Spea > Spea multiplicata. The sequence continues at coordinate 48,196 of VKOC01017293.1, forward strand.
TAATGAACATATTCCATGTGATATAACTTCATTTTGTGTAAGAGACACCAGAGTGATACCTTGGGTTTCACAATTTCAGCTGATGCAGCTTTCTGATTTCAAGCTAGCAGGCCAGTAAATATAACCACAATTAGTTCTTTATTGATAAACCTATCATACATAAGGAATTTGGAGCAGCTTTGTAATTTATCCGGTGAAAACCTTGATATCAATTGGAAGCCTAGATGCTTGTCATGTAAAAAGGAAAAAATCATTTCTTCATCAGATAAAAAAAAATGGAGTATGTCATATATAAATAAATATTCTGGTGGAAAGTTTTAAAAAATGGTCCTATCACAGTAGCAGCCAAATGAATGTTCCTGACGAATAGAGCACCGTATACATTGCTATAGTGATGAGACACCTTGCCCTAGAATAAATGTTATGCATACTTGTTAATATTTTAAAGTATGTAAAGAAGTTTATTGTATGTGTATGCAATTTGTTTACTTATATATTCCTAATGCCATTTTTGACTTGTCTGTAAAAAGTGGCCGTAGTGATGTCAAACATAACTGGATTTGGTTCAGATGCTTTAGATGACTTATTTGTGGTTGAGCTCACCAACCAGTATGGTGACACGCATCAATGGAAAAGCAGGGTAGAGTTTTAAAAATAGATCATACCTTTCCTAGGCATGCCATTTATACCCATTCATTATTGTCTGGATAACTTCCTTTAGCAAACCTAAAGCCAAAAACATGAAACATTTCAATGTTAGCCAACCTAATTTCCCTACCCATCTGTGGCTTGTATCAATAGTAAATGTCATAATAAATAAATAAAGAAAGCTTGCGTAGAGAGTGCAGTTCATTAGCATGCAAAACAGTATGGCACAGTATGTGTTTTTTATATTCTATATTTATCATACAAACTAGCATGATCTTTTATTATGTCATCTCTGATGAGAAGTGGAGGAGGTAAACCAACGTATATTCAGTCACAAAAAAAAACAAATGTTTAACCATTATTGAAGCTTTCTCCAATGTTGAGACATTGGTACAGAAAAAAAATATGCTTAAGCGTTTAACATTGAAAGTGGATCTGTCACTTTTAACCATGCCAGAGGGTACCTGCTGTTGCGTTAAATACAATTCTCTCAGTTACTGTACTTTCTGGGGTTTGTCTTTCATCATGCATAACGATAAGAGGGAGTTGAAATGTTAAGCTCTCTTGCAAATTCTTTCTTTAGTGAGTAGATCCCAGTTCTCAGATCTTCCTCTGGCATATGGTCCATCTTAGTCCAAGCCTCTTACCAGATAGGAAGGCAGCTACGACATACCTTTTAGTGCCTTGTACCATTCTGACTATAAGATAAACCAGTACTATGTCAACATAAACTATAACAGAGAGAGAGAGAAATGTAGAAGGGAAAAAAAAAAAGTTTTCCAGCTGTCAAAGTAATCTTCAGTGTTTGCCAGGTTTTGAACCAGACTTCCAGTATTGGGGAACTTTGTCCATTTAAGAAACAAAAGAGATGCCATGTACGTTGTATTTTATAAAGCCGAACCTTTGGTGGGAGAAGAATGCCAAAGCAACTAGAAAAAAAAATTAAATCCATTAACCTGCATGTTCTCAATTCACACTAGTATATTAAAAACACACACATTGCACAAATTGATAAAACCACCCAAATGGTGACTGCCTCTTCTGCTTGCATGCTGCCACCTGTACATACTCCCTGACAGTTTACAGTCATCAGCGGCAGCAATACTGAATATGAATAGCACAAACATTTTGGTAGAAAACAGTGGATTTGCAAACAGCTGATTCATTTAGAAAAATCATTGCAGAAATAATCACATCGGTGTTACAGGGTCCTCCCTTTTGAGCTACATTTTGAAAGAACTGTACCAATAAAACATGGGGCCAGAAAAGCAATCCCAACAGTTTCTTTTGCGTTGTAAGTTTATTTAAATGTTGCCATAAAAAAAGACTTTCGTAGTGCTGCTGCGCCTGAAGGAAGAACACACTTCAGCTGGTTAAATCAAGGAAATTGGAAATGAGTCTGTAAAACTTAATTAAAAATGCACTGGGAAAAAAAAATGCTTTCTCTATTTTTACTGGAATTACCTCAGCAGGGAACCTGACATTTTCTGGTTTACATATAATGGAAATGCTATCTTTTATCAGTTTTCTTCAACATACTGATTTGTCCTGAAAGTATGTATAACTTGTGAGCTTAGTGCAAATGGTCTGTTATGCTATACTTTTGTGTAAGTGTAGTAATCTATAGGTTTTGGAGGATTGATCTAGTTCTATGGATTGCTCTGCCAAAATGTTTTCAGTGTTTAAGAGACGTTTCTCGAACCATTTACTTGTTTTGGTTATTACTTAATTTTTTGGTTAAAATACATGGGTTACTTTACTTATGAACAGTTGTCAAGATGCACAACTTTAAAATGAAGGTGTAAGGGTTCTTCAGCTCAATCAGACGTGATCGCGTCAATATACTTGACAGTTTCCAGCATCTATAATAACCTGTCTTTATCGTTGCCAAGGCATGCATATTATTATTATTATTCACCTACTGTCATTCCGCCTGTTGCTGTTTTGCTTTTCACTGATGTCAAGCCTCAGTACTGTCATCACATTTATTTATTATACTGTGAGCTTCCTAACAACGCATACTCGGCCATAACATCTTCCAACCTGTATTACTTGATGGTTTCCTACTTCCTTTGATCACACTTTCTATATTGTTAAAAGTACACTAGATGCTACAAAACCACCCAACCCTTTCAAATGCAAAGTGTTTAATAAATTGGGTAATATCCATCAAGACTACAGTAATGGATCATTCTCTGGCCAAACCCTACCATGTTCAGCGTGAAGTGAACGCGGACATTTAGATATATGTGGATTATGCAAAGCTGCGGTGTATTGTGCTGTAATACATTATAAGCTCTGGTTCTGTAAGTTTAAGTGGGTCATTAGTGACGAAATCACAGCAAACGAAATAGATGCATAGACCCAAGGTCTCATGGTTACATGGCTCACTGGCTCCCACATTTGCATATGTCTGCTGTTCTAGACAAAGCCTTTGGGCACTGTATAGGGTTAGAACATATGATACTGTGTATTTCACCTACAGATGGCTATTCTGGTCTTGTTGCATCCCATCAGTGCCTGTTAGGGACTGTGCTGTACAAAATCTATAGGTAGAATTGTGTGTGTACCCTTTGCAGTGTCCTTTTTACAAGTGCCCTTTAAACGGTGTTCTGATCCTTTGACTAGTACAACGTAACGAATGGAAATATGCACAGATAGGTATTCAGCTATGGTGTGCCTTTTTATAACGTATGTACAGTTACTACTTTTTTCAGGCTGAGTTTATTGATAATTTCCACTTTATAATAATGTTTTATTAGTACTTAACGCACATGCCAGTTTTTATTCTCTTGAGAGTTGGAGTAACGATAGAAATTGAAGCAGACCGTTACTGGCTGTTATGAAGTCTCACTGGTTGGTGCTTGGTGAGTGACTGACAGCTAAGTGAAAGCCTATTGTGGCGTGAAAGCATTCATTAGCAGCTTGTTATTGCATACTTCTGATTAGGAGAGAACATTTTCTGATGTGTTTGCATCTCCTTATTCTAAGGATACTTTTGTACTTTTTGTTTTTCCTTTTTACAGTTAAATGAGCATGTACAAGCCGAGATTAGGTTAGGTGTTATAGTTAGTATCATTTTTTCTCAAATTATCATACCTTTCAATCAAGGTAATATTTTATGTGACGACACCCACTTTACATTGTCTAATTCTGGCAATTTAAAAGGTCTCAATCAGCAATTATATTAAAGCCAAGCTGGTTAAAAATTTGAAATGTTCTTATACTAGAAACTGAGCGATAGCAGTGGCTTAGCTTTGCAGGACACATAAGGTAATATCTACAACTAGGCTTAATCCACCTGCTATCTGGGGGTGCATATGCAGAGACCTGGTGCGATTTGGTAACTCCATAGAGGTTAACATTACCGAGCAAGATTTGTTATTGGTTGGATTTCATTGAAAATGTCATTGCTTCAAACTGATTGTAGAAAAAATACTGATCACTGAAACCAGTGATGTATTTCTGTTATTTAGGCGCCGCCATAGACATCACCCAGGGCAGCTCTCCCTATTACCTGCTTCGCATTTCCATCCTTACTGGTGGGTGCTGGGATATCATATCTTGGCATTCCACCTCTTAAGGAAGCATTATGTCAGGTCAAGCCTGCTATAGATGCTGCGATAGTGTATATGGTCTTGTTGGGGAGATCTCTTGTAATGGGGCATGGAGCAGCAGTACACTGGGAAGAACATTCATTCAGTAGGATGATTTGACCCCAGTTTTGCTTTTTTTTTGGAGGTGCCAACCCCTAGTCTGCCTAATCCAGCGGCACTGACTAAAACTCATACTGGCTCCCCTCTTGTAATTGTTTTCCTTTAATAAAGCCCAGTACCACCAGTCAGCAACGGATCACTGTCTCTTTTGTAAATTACTTTGTCAGAGATTGTATACGCATGGAAATATTATACTACTTTGCCGTTAAAAAGGGTAGCGACATTTTAGCTACCAGAAAATGTGTATGGATTCATTGAGATTACCCTGCTAAATATATACTACAGTAAATGGTAGCCCATTGTGCTAAAACACTCTTGTGCGCATCAGAATGATGACATAATGCTCACCTCTCCAATATAATAAGTCATTTACTCGAATGGCATTAAGGAACAATGAGGTGTGTCACTATAGGATTTAAAAGCAATCTTCTCTCCAGACTTGTTTTATAGGTGTAAAGAAAAAAGTCTATGGATTTGAGGGTGTTATTATCTTGCTCCATGTGTTATGTCCCTAGTTTGATTGGATTGTTTTGCTTTGTAAGATCTCTTGAACAGCTTTGCCAAGGTAAAATCATTGTTTTTCCATTTTACATATTTACTTTTAGATTGAGAATTGTACCATTTTTGCAAATGAATAACTCTGCCAGTAAAAACGGTGTGAACCTATATATATATATATATATATATATATAATATATATATATATATATATATATATATATATATATAGTTGCCAACTATCCCAATAAGAGATCATTTAATAGTAGTCGCTCCCCTAAACTCTGTCTTAAACCTAGGCCCTTGCTATACTGCCTTTTTCCCCACGTTCAGTAGCCTTGCAGTGTGGCACACAAAATTTAAATTCATAGTTTGTAGCATTAGTATACTCTTGCTGGCCTCTAATCCAAACATGTCAGATCAGGTGCATGAATTGCTTTTTTTTAATATAAAAAATGCAGTTCTACATTAAGGTTGTTTATCCTGGTTTTAGAATTAGAAATGCTTGCTATTTATCTTATTTATCTTATACTGAGAATTGAAGGATAATGGCGAGTCACATGTTTCAAAGTTCATTTCAATCTACAGGGTAATCTTGGTATGCTTTTTGTAAAGGGTAAAATCGTCCATCATTTTTTAACATACTTAAATTCTAAATTAAAATCTGTGTGCCTGTATGTTCTCCCTTACAAAGCAGAAATTCCATTTCTGAGCGTGTACCGTACTTCCCCAAGTATAAGACGCTCCTTAATTTTGGGGCCCGAAATTAGCAAAAACATATATTACATAAAGTTATTGTACTGGCTGCCTGGGCATGGAATGAGTGTGATTGATGTTAGCTGCTAGCAATTGTTGGCAATCACACTCCTATCATGCTCAGGCAGCCAGTACATGCACATCACTTTCAGCCTCCCTGTCCCTCCTACATATGCATCCATGCTATCACACACATATATATTCATTCATTTACTCCCCCACCCTTACCAGATCTTCTGGTGCCGCTCGCAGACTTCCGTGGGGGGCGCTGTTTCCCTCTGCGTTGCTCGAACAGGAACGGAGCGGAGTCATGTGATGTGATATATCATTAACTTGACTCCACTGGGTTCCTGTGTCGCCTCGCTTACAAAATTTAAACACACGGTTTACGCAGGAAGTGATTACATAAGCGTCCTTTGGAGGTTGGGTAACATTTTTGTTAAAGGGGAAACTTAATTTTTTAAATGTACATATGCAGCATAAACTTTGAGATTCTGTGCCTTACCATGCAAGGTCATTTGCAGTAGTGTTCCTGCTGCATTTCTACTTTACTATATTTTAACTCTGTGAACAAGTGGAAGTCTCAAAGCATGCATTAATAATAATATTTTAGTGGATAGAACTCACAGATAAATTAGCGTCAGAAAACTATGCTTTAATTACAAGGTTACAACTGCCTGAGCTACTAATTAATGGTCAGTAAATACAAGCTGCGTATTCCTGTCAGCATCTGCCGTACAAATATAAGAAACTGAGGCAAATAGTTCCACACAGTTTCAAGTAGCTGTATTTAAATGATACAGGTGTGACGATAATTTCATAAATTGGTCTGCAATTATATATACATGCTTACATGTTATACATGTGCAAAATATACAGTACATGTAACACTGATATTTTTCCAGTTATGCAAGTTTTATAGATTTTGAACACTTATCTTTGCTTTGATTACTGAAAAGAAGAATATAAAATGTTTCATAAGCGCGCATGTGTGTGTGTATATGTATATATGTGTGTGTATATGTGTATGTGTATATATATATATATATATATATATATATATATATATATATATGTGTTAAATAATGGTATGTAGTGCAAAACTAAGGTGTATTTGAAACTGGAACTCAATGGTTTGCGAATAAAAGCCTAGTGATGTTTGTATAAATGCCTGGCAAGTAGCCGATATCCGGTGCCTGCTAGTATGATACAATATTTGCGTTCTGCGATCATGTAAGCATGCATTTACTGAATGTAAAAATGTTTTTTACGTTAATTCCATGGCTTTAATCCATGTTTGGTTTCATGGTTAGCTGTGGGTTCCTTTTTCAGCAAAGGGATTATTACGCCTGTCAAATGTGTATTTGAGACTGTTGCCCTATTATTACAACCGTGCCCTGATTCATAAGTGGTCTCCCTTCTTGCTGTTTTAGTATTAGGAACATTAAGCACACAGCTGCCTCCTTAAATTAATTCTAACTGACCTGTCCTGTGTCTCTTCTTGGTAGAACATTCACTTTCCTAGTTATTCCCTCCAGCAAGGATTTATGTTAGTCCAATAAAAAAAGGTATCACCGCAATACTCTATTTTTTGACATTGTGTCTACTGGACTAATACGGCTTCACCCTTTTATATATATATTGTATGTGAGTATATAATATAACATCACACTCTTTCTTCTCATCCTTTTGGCATATTTCTTAAAATTAAACCTTTTCTATGTCCATCTGGTATTGAAATTGTTAATATGCAGCTACATTTTTCGTAAAGCTCCTCGAGCATAGTATGTGCCGGAGCTTCTACACAGGTATTAACACCCATGTTAAATGTAAAGAGCTTGTTAACTGCTTCCATTTCTTCCACATCTGGAAACTCTTATTCTAAGCGTTATGACACTTGTATTTCTAATTGTAATTAGCCATAATTGTACCTGGATTAGTATCATGCAGTTCGTTTTATTAGAACACACAACTAGCATTTAGTCATCCCTGGCAGGCGCCATTAGCGAAGATCTTTATCATTATAAGTTTGAGTATGTGAATGGGCCCTTGGTTTAATTTTGTTGAGATGCGCCACCCATAAAAAGTCCCAAATAACAAATGACTGGTTTGTTTGGAGGTGTCCTTGATGATTCTGATTAGGCAGTAAGTAGTCAGTAGTTGTTAATGGGTCTGGTTGCTCTTTGAACATTAGCCATTCCCACTGGTTGGCCAGCTCCTCTCAACAACTTGAGGCACTTAAACATCAGTGAAAATGTAACAGAGAAAATAGAGGTGATTTTCTTATATATACAAGCAAGGAAGTGTCACTTGATGTTTATTAGGGTTTACACACAATGGTCATTTTTTGGGGATAATTGTGGCAAACTTTGTTTTATTTATGTTAAGAAGTTTCTAGGTAAAGCAGTACCTTAAACCGTGATTCCAGCAATAATTCTTAAAACAAGTGTACCATTTTCACCATTTATGATATTGAGAAGTATGGCTCTAATGCAAAGAGGGACAAGAGGGAATGAACATTGGCTGTTAAGGCAATTGTGCCACTCTTACAATTCTGCATAATCCAGCCGTTGATCTCCAATACAGAATCAGGACTTTGAACAAATTCTGCTTGCAGGTGCCTAATGTAATTCATCACTGCACAAATGGTAAAATTTGTAATTTACCGTACTACTCAGCCAAGAAGTTAATTGCCATCTTGAATGCGTCACTCAATCCTTGAGCTTGATTACTTATCGGCTACTCTAAGGAGCCAGCTTTTCGGTCTGCATGTATGTGGCAGTGATGTGAAATGTATACACGCAGAGGTTTCCTATTGAACTTTTCAGGATGTCTGTTTCCTTAGTCTAGCACATTGGCTTCCTGTTCACTGTCAGAAAGTATATTGAGGAACTTGAGAATTTCAGCCCAGCCTCGTCTCAAATAGATTATATGTCTCTAATGAATTGTGGGATAGACAAAATAGTATAAATGTTAGCATTGTTGTAAATAGCAGTTAGAAGATATGAAATGTTTTTTTGTAACTTATTTTGTAATTCCGCATCTTATCTCTGTATATGTTAATGTATCCCTTTTATATATATTGCTGACAATTGTAGAATCCAGTGACTACACATACACGGGTAGGGGACCGTCCACCCACAAGGAGCTGATCAGGGGAATTCTTTGATCTAACTCAGGGGTGGACAGTTACTGGGGTCTGTGGTGGACAATTTGATGTTCTATTGACCTTTACAAACATTGCCACGGACGCTGGTGTCCTTGTATGGACACTTTGCCTATCCCTGATCTAACTAACCAGTCCATGATCACCACTACCTTCAAAAACAGGTGGGACAACTTGGTGGCACAGTACCTTATAATTTGGACTGGCCAGTGTAAAACAGGACATTTGTCAGTTATGATAACATGTTATGAGTGTTTTCTTGTAATACCAGTGGCGCATAAAATTGTCCATTTCTGCCTATTTAGCAGGCTACAGGGGCTTTGGCACAGACGGGTTCTAGTTGGGTTGAATTTTGAACCGTTACTATTGGAGAGAATGTAATGTGTAGAAGTAGTTAATAGCAGACATGTTTTGCTTACTGTAACACGGTTGGCCTCCCAGCTTTCTCAGAAAAAGGTACGTTACTGTTTTTTAATGTGGTTGCTCTTGAAGTGTAAGTTTCATAAGACTTTACTTTGTATTTGTGTGTATTTGTGCTTATTATGCAGATGGTGTTTACATGAGGTTTATAATTTTAGCTAATGTTTTTGTTATATTTTGAGATCGCTAAAAATGCTATAAACTGTCTTCCATCCTGTTAAAGTTACGAATAATTTAAATGTTTTTTTTTCTGAGTTTTATAATCTGTGTCCAGTTCATTATTGGTGTGAAAAAGATCAACCTGGTTTATTGCATTGGTAAACCTGTAACAAAACAGGGGCTACATACAAATGTTTAAAATGTTTTTTTTACTTTTAAGATTATATGGTATTTTATTAATTTAAGCTCAACTGAGATGAAATGACTGCAGTTTAAAGGTTAAGTCACCTCTTTGATTGGTCTGCATTATAAGAAATGAAAAGCATGTTCGTTTGAATGCAATTACCACTTAGTTTTTAATGCAGAGTACTCTACTTTACTAAAAGCCGTGCCTCTAAAGGAAGAACAGTTTGAACTGCTGATGGCATTTAAGTGCCCTGTTTAAAAAGGATTAATACAAAGGAACTGGTTCCTAAGTATGAGAACTGAATCTAATATATTTAAATCTATTCTCTTTTTTTGGGGGGGTTGATGGGGGAAACTAAAAATGTAAAAGAGCAAGACGGTTATATATTGCAAGTTTTGTACTTTATCATTATGGGAGCCAGACTGAAGGCAGCAGGTGGATTAGGGTGACACAGAGTTTTGTTTTGTAAGTATTAGACTGACTTTGGCTGTGTCATATTTATGTGCTTTAAAAAAAGCATTATTTTTTTTTAATAAAAAAAGATGTTTGCTTTTCTGTTTATTTCTACCTCTTTCTGATTGGCTGATAAAATTTGGTTCCAGCTTTTTTACCCTGATTTGATATATCACACTTGATATCTATTCTTGATGCTCAGATATGATTACAGAAGGTTATGATATAATCAGCTGGCCCTCAGAATCTGTCTATTGACGATGAGACCTTGAGGAAAAGCCAGTGTGTAAGTAAAAGCAGACGATAATTTTTGTAGTTGGAAAGTTAGTTTCTTCTGTTTATGTAATGCTAATGAATAGTGCTAATAAACAAACAAGGGTTTTGCTGCCTGAGTTTGAACATATGTCCGTGTGTGCCGAGTCTGTTCAGTATCAGATTTTGGCCTTGCGTTACAGAAAAGCTTTGCTGCTGCTGGCTGGAAGCCTAAAAAATGTAAATAATATATGATTTGTTTTTGGATTTTTAAGGTTCATCGTGGACCTAACGATCTGGAATTGCCATTGTTTGAGCACCTATTACCATGCAGTCTGACATTACCAGAAACGTCAATTTTAAAATTGTTGTCTAGACAAAGTGGGCCATGTTGTGTGTTGAGATTCTACTCGTTTATCTAGTGGGAAATCAATCTTGGTTGTAAAACCCATTCTTATTATTTGTGTTTACTGTAAAAAAGCAAGATAGCATTGTGTAGGAAACATTCCATTAATTTAGACAATTTTGTAGCACTATTACTATTGGGGACGTAGAAAATATTTCATAAACACAATATTAAATTGAAAATAACACATGCTCATGCATATTGGTATGGAAGGAGGTGATTGCCTTGCACAACAGAGATAACACTAGTCCAATTTTTTTAAACGAAGAAGGAATTTGCTTTTTAATGTGAAATATTAGAGCAAGAAGCCAAACTTTTATCATACAGGAATATGCAGCAGAGCACTTTGCTTCTGTAGAGTTTTTGCTCCAAGGAGAGACAAGTACCTCTAATCCAATTAGCCGGAATGTGACTACATGTTTGTTAGAGTAGTGAGAGTTTGTTGTTCTTGTTCTAATGGAGTCCTTGACCTCTCATACACACAGTAATAAACATATGGGAACCTTCCCTTTTGATGTGGTCTTAACTCTTTCCTTGGCAAAGAGGGATGAGCTACGGATTGCTCCTTCTCTCCAGCTGTAAACTGGCTAACTGGCGTTTTATTGTCCAGTTCCTGTCGTCCGCAGGGGGTAGCTATTAAATAAAAAAAGATTGTTTATTTTGTAACTAGGGCAGCAGGTACTTGACTTGTAAATGTGTGGGTTTTCTTAGGGGGTGATTATTAGCAAAGCCGTTTTCATTCATTTTTTCCCTCCCATAATCAAACCAACGCTTTTTACAAGAAACGGGAGTCTTTTACCACTTCCCATTTTGGCAGACGGCAGGATTCCACTGCAGCATCCACAGAGTGAAGGTCGTAAATGACATGACTCTCTCTAACACTCTCTCTCAATATAATTTAAATATATATATATATATTTAATATACACACACATAAATAGGACATTAACACGTGTTTTCTAGTCATTGCTTTATCTTAGAGTGGATAGCCCTTCTTTAAGTTCATTAGAAAAAAACATTTGTTCACCCTGACTAGTGGAATGTGTACACAGATAGCAACTGGCACAATGTGTGATATATATTAATATTTTTACAGGACAAATGATAATACAGAACAAAATGGCCTGCAAATTAATACTGTCTTCTCCTTTCCAACTAAAATCCCCAAACCTCCAACTCGGCCTTCAATACTGGTAAACTGTTTTCTTTTCTCTCTTTCTTTCTCACTTTCCTCCAACAATTTTGTGCTTTACTTAATATATTCAACTTTGCCAAACACTTATGCATGCGCTTGTAAAATATGTGAAACACCTGTACCATCATAATGAGACGTTCTATGGTGTTTGTAAGGGAACAGCTTTCTTTCTAAATTTTCCACTTTAGTACTTTAGTATATCTCTTATTGCATTGAATATTGACGGAGTTGTTTACAGTTCCTGTTGTCCTTCATTACATTTTACTATGATTTTCTTTGTGAATTTTCTATTCCTAATTATATAGACACATACTTACATAATAAATGAGGAAATATGATGAAATTAAAGGGACAGAAACTGCATATTAAAGTACTCTGCGATGGGGAAGAACAGCTGAGCTTCTCTTCCATGGTCAAAGGATTCCTGACTCTGATTTGCGACTTGAAGTTTTCCGTTGCTTATCAGGGAACGGTCTCCCAACAGAGGTTAACACAGTAAGGGAATTTAAACATACAAAGGATAGGTGTATGGCTATTCTAAAGACCAAAGATTAATTAAGTTTAATTCTTTACAAAAAAAGGAGCCGACTAGATGGGCTGAATTGTTCATATTGTCCTCCAAATCCTATGTTTTTATGTTTAAGCAGTCTCTGATAAGTTGAATACTTAATTCCGTACTCACTTCTGTGGCTCATAAAGGGTTCAATTCAATGTATATAAGAAATGCATGTTAATTTAGTTTAATCTTGAAGCATGCATTTGGTGAGTAAACTGGTATGGTGTAATCTGTTTTGATCGCCATGAGACTTCAAGCAAAGTGTGTAGACTCTTGTTGATAATTGAACGGGATTTACATTAAAGTGGTTCTTCCTACATTAATAGAAACTCCCTATACGTAATAGTTAGGAGGTTATAGTCATGCAGTATGTGAACGCTTGGGAAAGTATACCATTTATTATTATTATTACTTATTAAACTATATAGCACTATAAACTATATCATATTCAGCAGTGATGCACAATGGGTAAGGAGGATATAACAAGTAATGCATAACATAGCAATTTTGTTTTAGGGAAACCGGAGTTAAGGAGCGCTGCTCAAACGAGCTTATGATCTAGAAGTTGTTAGGGTATAATACACAAGAGGTAATATACTTTTGGTAGAGCCAAGCTGATGCATTACACAAGGTTTTGGCAAATCTTACTTTAGTTTTTGGGAACCATATGATTAATAGAAAGGTACGGGAATTGGTATGAGTAAAAAATAATGGCACATGTACAGAGGTAAACTTTAAATGCCTCTGGCACCCAGACTGCCCTGACTGAATTAGTCAGATCTGAAGACATCTAACCGCTAAACCCTGCATGGTACGCAAAATAAAAAGCAGCACCAGGAAGAGATAATTAGAGCCTGGTGACTAATCACTTCTAATGGTCTGCTTTTGCTTTGGTAACCTTTCCAAATAAATTTGGCATTATTGTGTCATCTGTTTCCCTTCTTGGATATTTGCCATTTAAGTCCTTACCATTTCTGGTAATTAAGGTCTGGGAATTTTTAAATGTGGTTATTGTCATATGATGAACATAAACTTAAAACACCCAGATGTACATGTTTTAATTATTTGAAGTAAGGGCAATGCTGTTACCAGATCAAAATAGACAGACCCAAAACCTTGAACATGCTATACCGCAAAACTGAGCAGAATTTCCACCAAAAACTGGTGATTGCTAATTTTGCTATTCAATACATTGCCTACGCATTTCGCTCTTCAATAAATTAAAATAAACATTTCACATATATAAATGTAACACGAATGCCGTGTGGATTGCATAGCTAAACCAAACATTTGCTATCAAATGTTACCAGTTGACAAGACCAGTTGCCATCAAGAATGCAATGCTCCGTCGGCATTAATGTTGATGATGCCCACTAAAAATGCAGTTTGTCCCAGCTTTATACTTAATAAAGCGTGCAACCTTTGGTAATGTTTTGAGATCTAGTGTTAGAATACCTGGCAAGAAAACAGCCCATTTTTATATTGTTATAAAGTAAATATGGAATTGGCATGTAGATTGTGTGGTATCTCCACTGTGGGTTGCAAAAATTTTTAACGTTTGTTCTTTGTTATCAATATATTTCAACATAAATATCTTTTCTTTGTCTGTTCTTCCTTTTTGATTGTGTATCTAATTCCCCACCTTTCTTCTGGAAATATATTATGAGAAAGAACAACTGTTACATTCCTTTAGATAAATGTTGTTATCGGTGTGAAATATCTTTGTAAAGACATTATTACAGCTTATTTGACAGCAGATTTCTTAGTGCTGTTAAATGGAAAAAAAAAACGTTAAAATTAACAATATACAAACTTGTCAATAACATGAACACACGTAAGACGTATAGATATCTGTTATATTCAGTGTATCCAGTACTTTCGTCCCATATAAAATCGAAACATGAAGAATATACAAAAAAGTGAGGCAGAGCTGTTGGCAGGGCGTTATTGTAATATTTCCAAAGGTATCATGAGAACAATAGTTGGCAGCGTTTGAAGTGCTGAATTTTAGCCATCATGTAAATGCGGAGTTATTTTTACAATTTTCTTTTACCCACAGCAGGGCCATAAGATAAAATAGGTCAACTCTGTTCTTAGGCTCACCAGACAATGACTTAACGAAACCTTCATTTTAATACTTGGATTTGTTACTTGTGACCCACCATATATATGCTGAATCTCGAACCGCATATAGATAGTGATTCCTATCCTGCAAAGAAGATATATGTGAAGAGATCTAGAATGCTCAGCTCATACTTTTTAACCCTTTGCTGTGCTCAAAGGCTTGTGTTTGACACATAAATTATAGGCAAATTAGGGAGCCCAAGTAATTATTGGTAATCAGTCAAAATATGACCTACATTGTGTGCTTGTGTATATCTTTGAAATGTCCATATTGACATAACTGTGTTTTTATTTTGCTTGCTTAAAAAACTATTCTACGTTATTGCTATAGGTGACAGTGGTTTTATTGCCATTTATTGTACCTGGTAAATAATATTTACTGCAGAGGGAGCCAAATCAATAATAAGCAGAAATATATTTTTCTTCATTTTCAGTACTCTTCATTAGTTTGTATGTGTATAATGATGAGTTGCAATGTGTAGCCAAATTCCTTCACCAATGCTTTTAAATATGCGCAAGAGGGGAGAGATGGCACGTATCAGACATAAACTGTCTTTGAGTCATCCAAAAAAATCTGTGGTCCCTTCTCAGGTGCTACACAATTTGCATTTCTGTTGAGCTCTGTGTGTCTGCATTGTGAGAATGTTGGTTGGGTGACAATATTTTTCTCTATACAAAACAATAGTTTCTTTCAGGGAGTTCCAATAGTTTGCATTGGCTGCTAATGGGAAAAAAGGCTCAGAATCACATGGGAACATTGTGTCCTTGTCATCCGGGTGCTGGTGCTTCCTGTCTTCCTTCTAATTTGTCCAGTGTGACTGTTTGAACTTTCAGCTCAGATGGCTTTTTAATAATGGAAATTCCAAATGAGCCAATAACTGTTCTGTGTGTGTGTGTTTTTTTTAATATATGAATGCTTTTCATTTAGTGATAGAAAGAGGTTACTGATATTTTTTGTTAAAATGTCTCAGATCTTTGATTTTTTTTGTTGTCAATTATTTGATTTTTTTTTGTTGGCAAAATCGCATTTTTAGGACAACATTATATAAAAAATAAAAGTCCCCTATTTTTAGTAGAGTTTTACACTTGTATTTCTTGTTCCAGTTTGACAGCTCCCCTTGCACTTTCTTTCCTTACTCTTTTATTTTTTTTTATCTCCCAACCACGGACAATCTCTGCAATATTCAACAGAACCCAGCAACTCTGACTTAGTGATTATATAGTAGTTTTAGCAACTGCGGAGAATGACATAAAATTCTTCTGGGCTGTGCCTATAGGTAAAACCCTAGCCCCAATAGACCTTAAAGCTAAGCTCTGTAGAAACTTAAACAGTTTCCTAGTGTGCTATGAAGCTAGCTTCAAAGAAATTCTATCTGTAGGTTTTACATTAAACTCTGCAGGATACAAGTTATTGAAAGTTTATCTGTCAGTAAATCCTGTAGCAATTTTGTATCTAGAAAGTATTCTGCCAAAGACCAAGTTTCCAGCAATTTTTAGAAAATAACGATTTCAGTGGTTGTTTTAGAGTACGGTGAAGTAATGGGCTTCCTCTGTTGCAGAATCGCTGTGATAATAGTACAAGTTCTAGGTCTCTACTGGAGATCAGCCAGTCAGATGTACGCATTTGTATCTAATAATCGTATTCAAAGTAGTACAAATATAATGAAAATCTATACATTAAATGTTTAATATCTAACCATTGAGTTATACATCAACTTCTCTGTCAATGTGAATCTCTAATCTG
The DNA here is from genome assembly GCA_009364415.1 of Spea multiplicata. Lineage (NCBI taxonomy): Eukaryota > Metazoa > Chordata > Amphibia > Anura > Pelobatidae > Spea > Spea multiplicata. The sequence goes on from VKOC01017293.1 coordinate 64,476, forward strand.
TTTTATCTGTTTGTTATAATGCTAACAGTCATACATCCTGAATGATAAGATATTTTGAAGATGAGAAATGTAAAGGGTTTTTGGGTTTCAGAGGTAAAATCTATATTTTTCTGATTCTGATACTTCCCACAGCATTCTGCTCTATGTCCTCCTGGATTTAAATTGTGTTCTTTTTATAAAGATGAAGTTTAAAGAGGAACTGTTACTTTTAATAAATTAACATTAATCATTAAAGAATAAAATGTGTTTGTGTGTGCATATGAGACTCTGTATCTGTATCAAAGTAAACCCTTGAAACACAGTAACAAAATTCAAATTCATGTAAGTGTTCTATCCAAAACAGCAATGGCATATCATTTGAGAACATTGTGCTCCCAGTAGTCTTTGTTGCGCTTGCCCAGGAGAGGTAGATTACTGTTAAGATTCCTTTGGAGAATAGAGCTGCTCAACCTCATCTTCAGCGAGCTGACCCTTGATGCCTTCCTATTATTGCAGTGACTTGTCTAATGCTAATTAGCCCTGCAAGCCACATGTTGTTTACAGCTCTTCTCATGTGGAATCATAATCACAGCCAGCACAACATTGGTGGTCTTGAGTTTGGACCAGAAGAATAAATGGCAATGTAGCCACACAAGACACCTTTTGATCAACACATATTAATGAATCGGCAGGATGTCTGTACCACTTGAAGCCAGAAAAATAAGCAATCCTTGTACAAGATTTTTTTTTAATGTATAAAGTCACAGATGCTTAATGACTTGATTACGTTTCGATATCCTTAGTGCCTTGCATAGATGGTACCCTCCACATTTACTACTCGTGTATTTGCTTTTCCACTTTACTAAAATCAGAGCCCAAGTTCTGATGGTACTCAATGATACAAAGCACTAGTACCTTCCCATTTTCCATCGTGATCAATTCAGTATGAACACACATTTGTCATTAGATGGACATTCCAGGATTCTCTGTTTCCTGGTAACTGTCTTTTGTACGTAAGTGTCTCCTTTGTCTTTTTTCATTAACATATACACATTAGACATTTGTTGCCTCTATATAATTATCATATTCAAATATCTAGCCAGAATGTCAGACTGAAGTCAACTCTTTATATTATATATATATATATATATAAATATAAAGACCAAAATATCTGTTTTGTTTCCAATAAGGAAGAAATAAGGTTGTTTTTCCCCATATGGCCCCAAAAAATTGTCAGAACACTGCAGTCTTTTTATAAGTAAATTATAAACAAATCGTACTAAGAAACCACAACCTGACGTTTCTTTGTTGTAAAAATACTTCTTGAACAGATCAAGCATAACTTTATAGTCCAGCCTACCCAATCATGTTTTGTCTTTGCTGGAAGTCTGTTTACAAGGTGGGATTTCCGTCAAGGGAAATTGAAGCCTTTTTAGATGTGAGCTATTAAAAAATCTGGTTTTAATCTTTTTTTTTCTTTTTAGGTCAAATTCTAAGATATTGTATGTTTTTGGCAGAACAAAAAAAAAACCTGAGAATGTGACATGGAGTGTATAAGTATTAAAATGTGATTCAAAAACCATTCCATTTAGTGTACACTAAGAGATAATTCATACATTTTATGAATTAAATGTACATAATATGGATTGCCCAATGCCAGTTATACCCCATAGTTCTAAAAGTAAGCAATTCAGAGGAATCTAGTCACTAATACCAAAATAGTTCATTGTGGGAGCTGCTTTCTGATGAATGTGGCAGCCAAACTCTCCAGTTAAAAATGAAAACTGTGTTTTAAAAGACAGAAGCTTTTATGAAACACAGTTTTAAACTAAACATGTTAGTATTATGTTTCAATAGAGTTTCTCAACAAATCTCCTTTACGGTTAACAGTAGTATCCACACTCCTTTATAATAGTAAATGTGAGCCACGGTCATTAAAAAAAAACCAAAACAACAAAACACAAGAACGGAGACCGAAGGGGCAATATTTGAAGAATGGTAAAAATACATTTGCGGTAGTTAAAATAATTGGACTTCAGTGATAGATTATTAAACGTATGTACGTGGTAAAATATTTGAAATGCTCTCATGAGGAAATAATATATAGAAAATTATGAAAGCTGGTACAAGCACGACTCTTCTTCTGTACCAGTATGTTTATGTTGTTAATTATGCATTCTTTTTCATTGTCACTAATATTCTCTAAAGATAATGATTTCTCTGTATAAGGTTATATGACAAACCTTTGTAGTATATTTGTATAATGTATGGGAACAATAGCGATTGTATAAAAATCAGTTGATGGCTACTTGACTGTAGCAACCATGGGCTTTTTTTACATTTAAATTGGTATTGGAATTGGGTAGCCTCGCTCCCCTTTATTAAATGGATCATATTGTCTTTTGCCCTCTGCTGTCAAAAGTTGATTGCAGTCTTTTGCAGGAGGAAAGTGTTTATCTCCTGTGTTGTTAAAAGAGAGGCTGTTGACGGATGGTAATTAAGCTCACGTGGCTTGTACTTGGTGGTTTCCCATCAGAACTGGTTGCCTAGTGTGGGACAGGGGCACAGTTTTCCTTGTTTGTACAGCTATTACCAGCTCTTGGTGCACCACTAAACTCAGGTCTTTGTTCCGTTCTTTTCTGTGGCTGTCACTTTGAAATTCAGCTTGTCTTTTGTTTGCGTGTTGGGTTACGAATGACTTGTATTTTTCTTTCCACTTCCAACTTGCCATGCAATGAATTCTTCTCATTCAGCAAGGAAATGACATGCATTGAGGAGCTATCTGTGAGAAAGGGGTGACATCTCAAACAAGGAGTTATTACCTCCTCCTTGAGAAGTGATGGAAAAAGAATGTATCCTGAGCTGCTGGCTTTATCAGGCCTTGTCTTCCTGCTTTTTTTCTGTTGTCCCTAAAGAAACTGGCCTTTGTATAAAAAAAACATGTTTCTTAATACTGCAGAAGTGACATTTTAAATGAATGAATTTAATTCTAGCAGCACTAAAATCCTTCTATATGATAAAGGATTCCAGGCTTTTATCATAAACTATAAAGTAGCATATTTTTATATACCATAGTTTTCAGCAGTGACAGGTTGTTCTCTCTTATAGCCAAGTATTTTGCCAATGAATGCTAGCAAGCACAGCTTTCTTCTGGACATTGATTAAGTTATTGCCACTTCTGGCAACAACCCTTCTAGCCCCCCCCCCCGTATCTTGCAAACCTACTTACCTAACTAATATATTTTGGCTAATACTGTATGAAATCATTAATGTAATAATGTCAGAATCATCAACCTTGGATTCAAGTTTTACGTTGTACACCACATTAAATTTTTATTGCATAGGTACCATCAAAAATAAGATTAACTGCTGTAACCTATAATAAAAATTATTGGCATGTTGGCTAAAGAAGTTCACAATATTTCTTGTGAAGCATGTTAACCACGACAAAGGGACCGAGAACCTTCACTTGTTCTAATTTCTTTATATAGCACCATCATAATCCACATGACTGTACTATGAGTAAGAGCTATTTATTATAATGCAAACCAGCTATGGCCAATGTGTCCTTTGTTGGATGCCAATGCATGTGTCAAGACATGCGTGCATCTCATTACTGGTTATGAGGGCCTTTAGTTAGTCTGGAGATTCATGCGCAAGCTTTTTCGGATATTAAATGTTGCCGTTTTTTGCCAGGTATCCATTGGAGACCTCTGTACAATCACAATTCCATAATCTGTTCTCTGCTTACTTTTTGTAGATTTACTACATTGTCGTGCAAACAAAATAAGCTGCACGGTTTTACATAAAATGTCAACATGTCAAAGTCTGTCTTTGTTCCTATGACATGAAGCCATTAACGTTAATATGTAAAACTGCCATTATGTAAATAAATCAGTCCTGCATCCTGACCTCCTACTCCAACACAACAAAGATTATTCACTGTAGTTATTACACATGCAATTCAAAGGAATGTGGTGTAGGGAATATTTAAATATATTTAAGCAGAATTTGGCACAGACTTTTTAAGATTTCAGATTTCGGCAGTAGTTTAGCAATTTTAATTCCCTAAATATTAAAAATGTAAAAAAAGTGCAGTATGGATTCAGTTTAAAGAAATAAAAAAAAAAGAAAACGAACTAGTGAAAGACATTTATATTAATAATTGACAGTGTCTCTACTTTATCTCCATGTTGCCATTGATTGCAGACTAATATATTTACTATTTAATGGATGAAAATCCATCTTCAAGTGAATTTTTATAGTAGAAAAGTGCATGTTACTAATTGGTACTGAAGACAGACAACAATTCATTATATAGTGGACAATGGCGCCAAAGAGCCAACATTTGTTCCAGAATTTGCTGTGTAATTTCACTGCTAGGAACACAATTGATTAGTGCTGAAAGGGTGGGCTTGTAGACAAGGTTAACGCTATGCTGTAACAGTGATATACAGTATGATTGTACAAGTGTGTGTTTATTCCTGCTGTGCTCCCCCCTACATGTTTTGTCTATTCATCACTCAGTCCTCTTCCTCCTTACTCACTTATGTCCCTATTTTCCTTAAATATCACATACAAGATCTATTTGTAGGCTATAACAGAACTTTGGTAAAACAAAAACGCAATTTAGGATGTAGAAAATATCGCCACAGTGAGATATTTGTCGTTTTTATGAGGTTTACATGGTGCCATCTTATTCTGTAGCGTTACAGGACATAACTAGTAGTGTGCCACATCACAATTAGTAGAAAAGTGCCCCCCCCCATGCGCTTTATGTGATTAAAATCTTTCTCTGTCAAGGAACCGTCAAGAGGCATGAAATTGAAAACCAAAACATTAGTGTGTGTGTATATGTATACTTAATATATTTCACGGATTAAAGTCTAAAGAGATATTGACCTCTTTTGACCATCGCTATAGGGATATACACTATGATTGCTGAAAAATGAACTGGGAAATCGATGTGATTTTGCGTTCATTCTTGATATTTACATTGTGATGTCTGCATGAGAGCCAGTCTGTTTTATTCCTCCTTCCAATTCATAAAGCACGGGATATGGCAACAGCCGAGACCTGGCACCAAATGTAGCAATTCACACAGGGATGACAGACATCTCCTTGCAGTATTCATTGCACAAATACTTTTTCGTGAAATTGTTCATTCCCGCAGAAAAGAATCATATGCGTATAAATATATTAACTTTTAACTGTTCTTCTAATATTTTCTGTGACAGTTTATTTTTATGTTAACATGTTATTGAAGGTTTTTCCTTAATGTCCAATATTAGCTGAAGAGAGGTGTTAAATATTCTATGCTTTTAAAGCTTAGCAAAGAAAAGATAAAACTAGAGCTGTTGAATTATCTTTTCTCAAGTAACAGGCCGGTTTCTTTGCTTCTCATCAGTCATTGAAGTGACAAATACAGGCTTAACTCTGAACAGTTTCGGAGATGCTGGCGCATTTCATTTTGCGGAATGTAATAAAAAGCATCCCTTATAATTGAATACAGGCTTTGCGACACCTTACTTTTGGCTCAGACAGAAACCAATGAACAGCATCCAGCAAATATATTAGATCATCACAGCAGACTGGATTTCCCGTTTGGTAACATAAGCTCTTGCCTAAGGGTTCTTTAAAATGGAGGGGTGCCAGACTGACCATTTCCAAAAATGAGTTGTTTATACTCTATGGAGTGATAAAGAAAATCAGATTCCGCACTCTGTTGTACAGAACCACCAGTGTACAAGCTGGTTACGTGGTGCCCAAACCAGTCCCCGTGTAGCCAAAAGGTCCAGGACTTAATGATTATCTCATGGTGTTCCAGTAGGGGCATACATTAATTGTGGGCAGTTAGTAATCCTTGAGCAATGGTTTAAGAAACATTGTTCTATTACTTCAAAGTCTCTACAGCAGTGTGCCATGGTTAGATGTCCTTAATAGCACTGGTGTCCAGCAATGAATCTCTCAGAAATAATGAAAAACAGTGACTAATGTTGCGGATCATTGTTGAAAATCTGTACCGTTTCACAAAAATCAAAAGAAGTAAGAAATTAGATGAGCATGCCATAGAATTAATAACTATAATGATCCGTGGGATAAAGTGTTCTAGGTTAGAATATAATTTTGTGCGTTGAATGGGTTGGTTTTTTTTCATAACGCTTGTAATCCTACTACCGTTGTAACCACTGTTGTAACTGATGTACATCTAGAATAGATTTCAAGGTATGTTTTTTTCTTTTTACTCAATAAATGCTGATGCCAAATCATCCATGAAATATAATGTGCTTTTTTGCCCTCATGTTAAACATACGTTACAAGTCTGCCAATTTTCTTTTTTCTTTTTTTATCTTGGTAAGGGAATTGTTGCTGAATGTCGCCAATCACTTCAAACTGCTGCCTCTGGATAACACTCCGTGATTGTAGCACCTGGCTTTTTTCTAACTTTGTGTGAATGTTCACTAAAGACATGTTAATTTCCCAAAAACACCTGTTAAAAATCATTCCCATGCTAGAGTGGGCCCTTCATGATGTCAGTTGCTGAAAAAGCTAATCTAGCGGAGAAGCAAAGATAAACGTAACAGGCATTAGTCTTCACTGGGGCCTGATTTCAATTAACGTTAAGTTGAAATTGAGAGCAGCATGGCATTTAAAACGACGTACCAACCATTTTTTTTTTTCTGTGCTGACTGCTTAAATGTATTTATTTACAGATTTGCTAGCAGGCGAAAAAAAGTGGTTTGATCTATATGCTAATTGCTCTATGTGCAAATAATTCATTCTTGCTTATATTAAGTCACAATATGGTCAGTGGAGGTTCCAGGGCTTCACGTTGATACAGTTTAGTCCTAAAGTATATTTTCCGTTCAGTTGGTTTACGTATCTCTTTGCTGTATCTGATCATGAAGTGAAACAGTTTGACTTGTGACTCTAGGCAACACATAGCGGAACAAAGTTAAAGGCCCATCAATATATATCCATTGTGTTATGGATCTGCTCAAGACATTGCGTTCTTCCTCTATGCTAGCTCTTACTGTTAATATTTAGTTCTTAAGTTAGCCAACTCTTAAGATCTAGCATCACGGCTGTGCCATTAATAAGATTCCTTTCTCCTTCTCTGACTCTTCAAGTGGAAAAGGAACTCTCATCCTCCATAAAAAGACCTTCTGCCAATCTTTGGGGCGTAAACGACTCCTCGTTTGTAATACAATAATAAAAAATAATTCAGTTATACTAATATTATTTGTACGTAGGCGTGAACCATTTAGGTTAAAAACCACATTAGTTTAAACTTAAAAGCAATAAGCAATGAGGTTCCGTTTTTTTCACTCCCACTGTTAAAACCACAGGCAAGCTTAAAACCGTATAGAATATGGAGAGCTGTCATTTGTTGTAGAATAAACAGCCGTCAACAAATCCCTGATTTGAAATGTAAATCAAATGCCATATAGTAGTTTGTATATACATCCTTGTCTCAACAGGCAATTAATTGAAACCTTCACTGTGATGATGCCCATTTCAATTCTCCTAAGCCTTCTATTAATAATTCATAGTAAGTGTGGTAGTTAGAACAACAGCGTGCGTCTAAATGACCTCTTCCAAGACGGATCCTACTGGGAGCCGCTTAGCGTTTCGAGACAGAAACAAACAGCCGTCTTAAAGGTCAGCATGACGGGGATTTTATTAAAAGCTACGGATGTGCAACTAGATTGCCCCTGGCTTTAACTACTATTAATCCCTTACCCGGTTCCGTGTTGACAATGTGAGGCAGAAGCATATCGAATGATTAAACTCTCCCTGATACAATTTGTCAATTTCTTTAGTTACTGTTATTTATACCTGTGTTGACAGATGAAAGTACAAAAAAAATCTTTTTTTTTTTTTGTTGAATATACGGAATATCACAAACCAAGTTTGTTTAAAGGTTGGATTAAAGTAGACATTATTTTAGTGTGCAGAGAAAGAAAAATCCCTGGCAGAGTTTTGTTAAAGCGAGTCATGGCAAAATGTTGTGTAGCAATAACACATTTTATTAAAGGGACCGTTTTTTAAAGAACGGGTACTTGGTTTTCCTTCATTGCCGAATATATAGCTTGTATGTGTTTCTTTGTTTTTGAAAATTAAAATGTATGGCTTGTTAGAAACAAATGCATAGCAGTCTAAGACCAAATTTTAACCATTGTGAGTGATATAAGTAGATGTTTGTAACTCTGTGTTTACAGTGTGGGTAATCATAATCTTACCAGCCTTTGGGAACAAAACAGCCATGGGTTCCAATGGATGGAAAAACGCCAGTGATAAAATTGTATCTGTGGTTTAAAATTGGAACTGGAAACGGCAGACAAATTGTATTTCTAATCGTGGCAATATCCACTTTAAATTGCATATGTAATTTCCGTACTCAAGGTTAGCATCTTGTTTGAAGAATAATTTCCATCCTACCGCAGAACCTATTTAAGGAAGACTTTTTGGTTGCTCTGGAAACTTTTTACATTTGACATGCACTTCAAAGAGAAGCAGTCAGAGCTTCTTTAAATAGTCCGATATATTTGGATTGGAAAAGTTTTAGCAGCGAGTCCAGTGAAACCTACTCATTCTGGTGGCGTGGTAGGAAAGTAACATATCTGTAATGACCATTGCAAGGACTTGCTTTACTGCATTTTATTGGATGTCAAAAGTGTGTGTGTGTGTTGAACCTTTGCAAAATTATACAGAGGGTGTTCAGGGCCCTAATATATTGTATAGCATTCTCTTGGAATATCTGTTATAAAAGATATGTGCGTTTTCCCAGCCTAACCAGATGTGGCATCTTAAAGGCTTATATGGGCTTAGAGCAAAATAGTCCATGATCATGTTTAAAAACACCATATCCACAGATCATGTGTAAGCGTGCTATAAAACTTGATCCACAATCATATAATTTAACATGATTTTAATCTTTTTCACATGCTTTTTGCTCGGCCACAAAAACTGTGTTAAATGATCCACAAGCTCAGAACACACCAGTCCCAATTTCTGTCTCCCCTGTGAAAATGAATCTGGGATTTGCTTTCCTACATCTTTACATACTTATGTGAGCCGCGATCAACTTTCTGTTGTCTTCTCATCTCTGTACCTTGATGTGATCTTGATGTCTGGCCCCACATATCCAGACTATTTCCCGTTTGTGGGATTTTCCCACTTTTTTTTTTAATTTAAGATTTACTGTTGGATATATTAAAATACAGCATGATAAGAAAATCTTAATAGGCCGGGAATAGCCTTGTTCCATTTGATATACGTTGTGGTCACTGGAATTCTAAACTGGTAGTGCTTACCTAAAGTTGTCTATTTCTTGTTTCGTTTCAGCCGAGCCATCAAGACAAACCAGGACCTCCTTCCTGAAACTCCATGGACCCATATTTTCTTCAATGATTTCTGGGGAACCTTACTTACTCACAGTGGCAGCCATAAGTCTTATCGTCCTCTATGCACTCTTTCTTTTCGCCTTAACTATGTATTTGGAGGTTTGGAACCCTGGAGCTACCACCTTGTAAACATTTTATTGCACTCTGCAGTGACGGGTCTCTTCACAAACCTTTGTAAAGTACTGTTTGGCCGTGGATACTGGACTCTCTTTGCAGGATTTTTATTTGCTTCTCATCCGATACATACAGAAGCTGTGGCAGGAATTGTTGGACGGGCTGATGTGGGAGCAGGACTGTTTTTTCTACTTTCGTTACTTTGTTACATGAAGCATTGTTCAACACGAGGGTACTCGGTCAGCAGCTGGTGCTGGATTTTTTTTGCAGGTGTATGCGCAACTTGCAGCATGCTGTGGAAGGAGCAGGGCATCACTGTATTAGCAGTTTCGGTGGTGTATGATATTTTTGTGTTCCACAAATTAAAAATGAATGAGATTATTCCTGCTGTAAAGGTGAGTACTGTGCTAAAAATGAGTTCTTGTTCCATGTTAAATAATGTATGTATTCTGTTATGGGATTTTACATGTATAAGCCTCAGTTGTTTGCCGCAAGTTTGTGAGGCTATGACCACTGGATTATTATTATTATTTATTGTTTTATGTAGCGCCATCATGTTATTATATTACACACTGTTTTTACATGGAACAACCCACAAGCATATGACTATGGTGTATCCTCTACTGAGGTGAGCAACACTGAATTATTTCTGCCATGCATTGTAGGTATGAGAGACGGGGAGAGAGATCAAGAGAAGACAGGTAGATTTGACTATGGTCTGCATATAGATGATACTGGAAGCCAAATAAACTGATAAGTTTCCCAAGAGATGAAGTGTAAACAGAGAACAGCAGAGGGCCAAGGATCCTTGGGGACGCCAACAAAAAAGTGGAAGGGGTGATGATGTCTTGCCAGAGAAGCTGACAGAGATGAACGGTTAGACAGATAGGAGGAGATCCAGGAGAGTGCTGTATCTCGAATGCCTGTAGTATCTTGTATACCTATAGAAGAAGGTGGTAATGAATGGTATGAACAGCAGTAGCGAGATCCAGGAGTATTAGAGTGGAGAAGTGACCATTTGCTTTGGCAGAAAGCAAGTCATTGGAGACTTTTGTTAGATCCATTTCAGTAGAGTGAAGGGGTCTGAAATCAGACTGTAGGTGGTCAAGGAGGGAATTAGAGGAATAAAAATTAGGCCACCTCAATCTGGACTATCATTCAGTTTCTATCCCCAGTTTATGAAACAAGATGAGTGCCTTGCTTGCTCATATGCCAGCAAACGGGGGCAAACCAAGACGGTGTTACCCTGCCAAAAAGACCTTTTAACTATCCTATGGCATTCTTTATACTGTATAATGCCCATTTTTACAACACATAGATTAATCTTACTGTGGCTATAGTTATTGCTAAATGATGTACACTTTATGCTACTTTTTTGTTACTTCACACCAAAAAAGTTTGTGATAATCTGGCATATGCCCTGCTCCCTTTCCTGACCACACATTCAAGGCTGAATAGGATAATTTTCATTCTAATTCTCCTCTGACCTCAATTCCTTTTTTAACCCTATGACCTGTTCGGTAATCTGTTATTTTCTAGTCAGGTTTTTATCTTAAACCATTCCCTACACCAAGCACAATAGGAAGTGGGTGCGGATTTTTTTTAATATTGTATATTGTGTTTGTAGTATTATAATCTTTAGAAGGGTATATGGGTAAACTAAGGTTTATTTTACTGAACAGCTAGATGCACCCTTTTGAACAATGATTATGGGTGACCAGATTACCACTTGAAACTCAATCAAATTGTGGTCACCCAGAAAAAAATTTCTCAGACTTATAACAGATAAACGTATCTAATGCCAATAATTGTTATGACAACTACTAACAAAATCACTCAATATATTTTGAAACAGATTTAGTAATTAGGAACATTACAGTTAATGTGATGGAGGAGCCGGGCGTAGTATGAAGACAAGAAAGGATGGCACATAAGCCATGGGTGGTCACTGTTATACATTTTAATTTGGATACTCTGTAAACTGCTCTATCCTAGCAGATTCTCTGAACCCTAGTGCTTCTCGTGAGAAGGGCAAAAAGGTTATGAGTAATGGCAGGTCCTGCTGTGCATTAATCATTCGATGTCAGAAGACACAATCAGTTGGTGAAAAGTGTTGACTTTGCCTTGATTTTTGTAATGGTTTGTCTCCAATTCTTTGTGTCACCCAGATGGCTACTGTGTGCTCTGCTGGTTTTATTATCACTGAAGCCTTTGTGACCAAATGTTGCTCTCACACGGCTTTTCAAAACTGGCTTTTTTAGAATTTGGTTATGCAGGTCCAACATATTTAACATTTCTGCAACCTGAACATGCTAAGAAATATTCTGACCTGTAAATTTAATCTGTGACAATGTTGCAGAATGTTCAGCTGATTAGCTATAGGGTTGGGGAGAAAAATTGTTTTTTGAAAAGTGTAAAAAAAATAAATAGAAACTAATACCGTATTTGCTCGATTATAAGACAACGGTTTTTTCCAGAGCAAATGAGCTCTGAAAAATACCCCTCGTCTTATAATCGGGGTCGTCTTATAATCAGACCTCAAATAGGTCTGACTATGAGACTAAGATCCAGAATCCCCGCAAGCTGCAGGGGACCTGGATCTCCTGTCCCCCCCCCCCCCCAACTCGTCGGTGCATCTGAGTCCCCTCACCGAGGAATTTTCTCTGACAGCTGGGGAAGGTCTGCGCGATGGACACAGACAACCCCCGCTGCTAACCGCACCCCCTTCTGGCTGCAGCGGAAGTTGCCTACGCGACCTCTACACACTGCCCGGACAACATACCTGGAGTCAGAAGAACCGGTAAGTTTTTTGGGGGGGTATTAAATGGGGGCATAAGGCATTTCTGTAGGCAGAGTGATCTATGAAATACCTTTTAACCCCCCTTAATGCCACTCTGCCTCCAGAAATGCCTTTTAACCCTCTATGCGCCACTTTGCCTCCAGAAATGCCTTATACCTCCGAGAGTGGCATATAGGGATATAAGGCAAATCTGGGGGCAGAGTGGCACATAGGGGTCAAAACGCATATCATGGGGCACAGTGGCATATAGAGGGTTAAAAAGCATATCATGGGGCACAGTGGCATTTAGAGGGTTAAAGCATATCATGGGCACAGTGGCAATATAGGGGGTTTAAGGCATTTATGGGCAGAGTGGCAAGCCTGGGGGGGGCAGGTTGGAAAATAAAAGGAATTTAAAAACAAAATGTTTCTCAATCATAGCTTTTATTAAAAAAAAGTTTACATGAATTAACATTTACTGGTAAAACTTTTTTCCTATAGGGTCGTCTTATATTCAGGCTTTTTCTTTTTTTCCTATATTTTTACGCTATTCAGTTTTGTACAAATATTCTCAGAAAAGCAAAGAAGTTAGGGTATAAAGTGCATCTCTTCTCATCACAGGCTATATACTGTAAGTTTTATAAGATAAAACCTTAGAAAAAAATGGACCAAGAATGCTTCAGCTACGAATGGTAAAATTCTATAAACAAAATACTACATACCCCACCAGAAGTACATAAACTCTTAGTTGCTAATGTGCAAACTTAAAAGCAAAAGTTTCCCATCATCCCAAAATATAAACCATATAATATAAACCAAAATATTACTGCTACATACTGGTACATTTCTTCTTGATAAATTATTGACTAAAGAGGCATATAAGAAATCTATTTTTACATTATGTCACAGGCATTTGAGTAATCTTAATAATATTAAAATGATGTATTCTACCAGTAGCTTTATTTTGAGTAGCACAAGGTTTTGTCTTGCTATAGTTAACTAGATATCAATCCTGTCCCTTTCAATGAAGAATATTGTTTTTTCCTCCTATAAAGTTTTCTATTTTTTTATATAAAAAAATATTTTTATGCCTATAATTATGTGGTTTGTGCTGATGTTGTTCCTGGAAGAAAAACCTTCATTATGTGGATTCTACTATTCATATCTTACCACACTCAATAAATCATTCTGTTTGTAGGAAACAATTGTAAGAATGGACATCAATGATCAGTGCTTCAATCTGTGGAAAATTACTTTTTTTATTTATATGTTTATGTAGAAGCTGTTTTACAATAGCATACATCTGCTGATACTTTGGGGAATCCTAAACATTCAGCAAACTAGCAATATAGATATTTTTTGCCTTCGGGATTTACATTAAATACATGTATCAAATGAGAAAGTATAGTATCCGCTAGGGCTGCAACTAACTATGTTTTTTCGATTAATCGGATACAAAAATAATGTAAATTTTTTGTTTGTTTAAAATAATGAAATTAACAAACTGGATGTTAAAAACAAATCGCAGAATAAAAAAACCACACTAGATATGCCTTATACCCCCAGATATGCCACTCCGCCCTCCCCAGATATGCCACTCCGCCCTCCCCAGATATGGCTTATATCCCCCTATATGCCATAGTGCCCACTGATTTGCCTTATACCCCCCTGGTATGCCACTGTGCCCCTGATATTCCTTATGCCCCCAGATATGCCACTCTGCCCCCATACTCCTTGGTGTTTAGTGGGGGCAGTCGGTTAGCGTCTGCGTGATGCACATAAACAACCTCTGCTACTAGCCGGTACTTCTGTCGGGCTTCTATGAGTGGAAGTGCCGGCAGTAGCGGAGGTTGTCTGCGCACAATGCACAGACGCCCACCAGCTGCCAGAGAGGAGGATCCAGGTCCCCTGCATCGCTGCGGCAGATCCTCCTCTCTGGCAGCTGGTGAACGTTGCGGAATGCGCACAGGCAACCTCCGTTGCTGCTGGCCGGTACTTCCGCCAGGGCTTCTACGGCGGAGCACCGGAAGGTCATGTCACTCTGGTGCTCTATCGGTGGAAGTTCCGGCAGCAGCGGAGGTTGTCTGCGCACATCGTGCAGATGCCCATCAACTGCCAGAGAGGAGGATCCAGGTCCCCTGCAGTGTTGCAGGGGATCTGGATCTTTAGTGTTATAGTCACTATAAGACAAGGGGTATTTTTCAGAGCATTTGCTTTGAAAAACCCTCATCTTATATTCGATTAAAATCGATTCAACTTATCGATACCTGCAAGTATCGTGGTCTGAAGTCGACAAGTTGATAACACATATGACATATATGACATACTGCTACAGAGCAGTATTTCTGAATGAAGCACAATCCAAATGCAAATAAAATCAAAAGTTGTCTGTTTTTTTTTTTGTGGTCTGTAGTCCATAAAAGATTGTGATAGGCAGAAAATCACGGAGGAAAATCAATTTGTGTGTGCAGGCGAATGCTTGACGCGTTTCACACGTGAAGTGCCTTTTCAAAAGCCTACAAACGATCCCCAAACTGCTTCGCATATAAAAACAATTAAAACTTAAAATCACCTGTTTGTTAGGATCCACTCTCTGCTGCCTGAAACCTGGCTGTATCATACAGGTGGTTGTTCCATCTGCTTCCTCTAGTGGCCACCCTCCTCCCTCTGGAGTGTTCTGGAGCTCATTATCTGGTACAGCTGCGCCTCATTGACTGAGTAATGCCCTGCCTTTATAAGACCTGTCCTGCCCTTCAGTCAGGGCCTTGGCATTAACGTTGAAGGACTGCTTTGCTCTGAGCCGATTCCTGTACCTGAGCTTGTGCCTGTGCCCATGCCCGTTCCTGCCTGAGCCTGTGCCCGTTCCTGCCTGAGCCTGTGCTCATTCCCGTACCCGTGCCTGAGCCGGTACTCGTGCATGATCCACTACCTGAGCTTAAGCCTGTACCCGTGCACGAACCTGTACCCGTGCCTGGCCCGGTACTACTCCGTTCCAGGCCGCCCTGCCAGTGGGTCTCCGTTCCCGTCCGCCCTGCCAGTGGGCCTGAACCTGTGCCTGAACCTACCTGTACCTGCCTCAGCTCCCGTCTCTCTGCTTCAGCTCCTGAGCCTGTACCTGCCTCAGCTCCCGTCTCGCTGCCTTTCCAGTCCTGCTATTCTGTCTGTACCTATCTCTCTGTCACCATGCATAAAGGGGTACAGACAGAGTTCCCCGTATCCCCTGCACATGGACTTCTACCAGACCTGCTCGCCCGGGTCCTGACACTGTTGGCATGAAAGATAATGATCTTATGATATTTTATGGACTACAGACCAGAATAAACAATTTTTGTCAGAGACATTTTATTTAGTCACGCTAAATGCCCAATTACATGTTGGTTTGAAATGAAAAGCACACAAATGATGCATTTTATGAACAAGGATGGCAAAGTTCATATATCTATGGTAATGACATGTACCCCGACAGTATAGCGATTGTGGGCACTACACTTCCTCATAGAGTAGAGCATTAACAGAGTTAAAACAGCAAGGCTTAATGAGCCCATGTGTACTACCTCACAGGCTGCTATAACGTCTCATGGCATGTAACTGGGCAAACTAAACCTGGTGCCCTTGATACATGGCCACGCACCCTGTCCGACAAACCTTAATTCACTTAAGATTGTACTTTATTCCCTCAGAGTGCCAATGTTCTTGTGAAGGCCAGTGTGTGTGTGTGTGTGTGTGTGTGTGTGTGTGTGTGAATGTGTGTGTGTGTGTGAATGTGTATGTAAATAGATATACCTTTTTACTTTGGTTCCTCATTTTATATAATCAAATCTACAAAAAAGAACCAGGCTCAAAATCATTTTTTTAGCTTGAATATTTCTGTAGATAAAACCCTCAGTTTTGAAGGTTACTGTGAGAAAGTGTTTTTCCTTTTATGTGAATTAAAACAGAGTTGACAATGTTAATATGTTTTTTTTATAAGCTTTTTTTATCGTAAAATAGGACAATGTTGTAATAAAACGTAAAATGTCTAAACAGTAAAAATATCACAATTTTTATGTTTAGAGATTTTTGCTACAGACTAAATCTAAGAGGTTACATGGCAGATTTTATAAAATTATCACTTTTGATGTGCTTACGGTTTCCTTAACATAAAGCCTTGTTATCAATTTTACCATATAGAACCGTTACCTTCTCATAGGTCTCTCATACTACCTTAAACATTATAAAGAACCCAGTAATCCCAGAAATATCCCCTATAGCGTTTTTGCATTGGTTTAATTTTGTGACGTATTGACGTCTACGGGAAACCAATGAAGAACCAAAGAATAAAATGAAATCTGTAGTGTTTAACAGGGATGAGTAGTCTATAAATATATATTTTTTTCCCCTAAACTCTTAATTATCATACAGAATTTCCAAACATTCTTTTGCGATGGTGTCCATTCAGAGAAATTTAATTAATATTGCATTTGAGCTTGGGGCTAGGGAAGAATAATTGCTTGAAGCCCTGCTTGTTTAGAAAACCAGGAACTGATTGGATGCTTTATACATACATGGGTGATGTTGATGTTAGCTCATTATAGAACACTGTTTTTTTAAACATTACAGAACATTTGATGCTAATCATTCATTAGATAGATGGAAATGTCCATATACTGAAATTAAAGTGGATAATTATCCCCGGATTATGCCGTTATAATTAGTTACACATGTAATTTTAAACTGTGCCAGATCTGATTAATAGAACGTACATGTCTGAATGAATGAGAAGAATGTTTGTGCCTGCTAGAAGACAGCACTGGTGGGGACAAGCAAATGGATTCTGAAGGATTTGGCTTGTTTTATTTATACTGTTATCCAAGAATAGCAGAGACTGTAGATCACACTAGCCTTTCTCATGAAAAAAAACAACAATTCTCGCTTTGCTATTCCCCCAGCTAATCTGCTGCCAATTATTAGAAGCATGTTGTTTAAAAGTGAAATATGTTAATGGTATAATTAATAAAATGTGTTAATCAGCACCCTTTGTCTGCTCAGCCCAGCATTCATGTGGTGTTTAGGTTAGTGCTAATTAACTCTGTTGATAATGTCATTCAGGAAAATGAGATAAAAGGGTTTCTTGTTTAAATTGAGTAATGCTGTGCGACAATAGTTCCTCGTAGAGAGCTAGATCTTTTTTTTGGTGCATGGCCAAAGATTATATAGCAATTAAGGACATAGAAGCGATTTTGTTCATAGTGGTCTTTTCAGTTTCTTGGTTTTAGACCGAAAAGTGATTACGTTGTAAAAATGAGAGCTACAAGTGATAGTTTGAGAGGTCACACCAGGCTAACAACCTATTTCCATTTAGGAATTATCTGGCAAGGGAGACATAGTTGAATCCAGAGCCAATAGATATCATACCTACGTGCAAGCAGAGCGACAGCTCGAAATGTGGTGTATGAAAGCGGCTTTTATTTGAAATATTTCATTGTAGGCCAATGGTGATTTGATAACAAACGCTAAATTACAAATGTTAAGTCATGTAGCCTTTCAGTAGGTCAACAAAATAACCCTACAGTATAGATAAAAAGGAAATCTAGTCACTGTGCATTCTGTGTATTATTATTTGAGGACTGGCATTTGAGCATTTATCCATTATGCAAATTACTCAATAATCATCGTACTGAGCGTTGTCTTAAAATTTAAAACAAAGGAAAAAATAGCTTTTCCATGTCTTATAGTGTATCGTGTCAACATAACAAAATGGTGTCTTTGTAGGTCTTAGTATATTGTAAGAAATCTGAAGAAAGTATAAAGATTTTCTTAATACCGTATTAAATACAATTCCTATTGGTTTAGATGATATATGCATAAAACTGTCAATGGGAATGAGAGTGCCAAGCCAACAAAACCAAGTTTGGTATTAATATCAGGCTAACGCACTTATGAATCCTATTCTCTTTGTCCCTACCCATATTCTGTGATGCATCCTTCAGTGACTTTATATGTAACTTGGCTAGACTGATGTTAGCCAAGTGGATTGGTAAAAACAATTTGAAAGACTTGGAGTACAAATCCTTGAACGCAGAGTAAACAATACCTAGCCATATTGACCTGAATGGGACTATTTTCAATGTATGTGCATGGAAGGCAGGTTACAGGCATTGTTTACAGGCACCTGTAAACAATTGGCTAAGCTTGAGAGAGGGGAGGAAAGGGTGCCAAATGTATAGAGGGGGTTCTATTTGAATACAAAAGTAGGTATTATATAAAGTAACACTCAACTATCATATACATTGAACTGCATACAATGTCTGGAGTGTCCCTTTAATGCTATGCCAGCATTTGCCACTTGCGATACGAATGTTATACACAGGTAACCATTTTGACTTTGTACTTCTACAATAATAGCAGGCTTACCAAGAACTGTGATATTTTCAGTAATCAACGGGTAAAGAAAACATTTGGCTACATGTTACATACACCACAGTACCACAGCTGTATGTAATATGTCATCTATATCATAGCAATTTTTAGTTCAGCGATTGCACTTTGGCACATTTCTTCGACTGCATTATATACATAGTACCGAGACAATAACCTTTTGCTTTTGTATAGTGACTGAAGTCACGCAATGAAAACATGTACTTTATTAGTTGACAGAAAATATTTTGGGATGTGGCCAAGCCATTGTCTTCATAGTGTATACTAAAAAAATGACTAATTTAACTTACTAAATATAAATAAGCATTGCAAATATGAGGGCATGCTAGACCAAGGTAGCCTACAGCTAAATTCACAGCTAGTGATGTTGGGCTTGGCCAAATACCTTCTACAGACCACGGGCGATATAGTTCAACCCCTAGGTTGTAAGCTTGCAAGGGTCCTCTTTTCCTAATGTATTGGTTTGTCTTAGTCTGCAAACCTAGTTTTGTTATTCCCTTTGAATGTATGAACGGTAGTAAGTGCGGCATACGTTCTGGCACTATACGAAAGATAATAACAAGTAACAACACTCATCGGGTGTTTCTGTTGCATGTGGGGTATCACTGCACTCAGGAGATGTTGCTGAACACATTATGGGGTGTCGTGTGACAGCGGCATATACCAGGAACTGTAAATTCATACATAAAGTAGGTATGTGTGGGAAAAATACACACAAAAATACTACTGCAAACTTTGAAAAAATGCTGGTGGTAAAATGTGTGCACCCTGTGGTGTCTAGTTTTGAAAAATATATGGGTTTATTGGGCACACTGAAATGGCCCGGCTCAAAGATGTACCAAATAGGGCATGGGCAGTGGATCCCCAAATGCCAAAGTTCAACATTGAAAAATGCGCATGCCCCAAATGTGGCCCTTTTTGCCCCCAAACAGCCAGGCAAAATCATTCATGTGAGGTATCGCTGTACTCAGGAGATGTTGCTGAACACATATTGGGGTGTTTTATGATAGTGACATAAACGAGAACATTTTAATTCATACCTGAAGTAAAATGTGTGTGACAAAACAAATGCAAAAAAATGACTACACAAAGTTTGACAAAGACTGGTGGTAGATATGGTGCATAGAAAGAGTTAAAATACTAGCATTTAGAATACCCTGGGCTGTCTAGTTTTCAAAAATATATGACTTGATGGGGTAAATTGCATTGGCCGGGTTCAAAGATACCCGAAATGGCACATGGGGGGAAGAATTACCAGATTTGGAAAAAAATGGCTTTGAAATAGCAAAACGCTACCTGTACTTATTGCCCCATAATGGGTAGAAAAAAGCAAAAAAACATAAAAACATTGGGTATTTCTAAACTCAGGACAAATAGTAGAATCTATTTAGCAGGTTTTTTCATTACCTTTTATAGATGAGTAAAAGATTTTTCAACTAAAAGTTAGAAACAGTCATTTTTTCTAAATTTTTCACCATATTTTATAATTTTTTTAATAGTAAATAATATGATACAATCAAAACAATGTCATCTAAAGAAAGCCCTTCTTGTCCTGAAAAAAACAATATCTAATGTGTGTGGGTTCAGTAAACGGGAAAGAAGAAAATTACAGCTAAACACAAGCAGCGCAGAAATGTTAAAAAGGCCATTGTCACGAAGGGTACAAAAAGTAAAATCAGCCTTTGTCACAAAGGGGTTAATGACTACATCATCAGATTGTGTTTAGGTCATAAAATTTAGGTCATAAAATTATTTTTGTTATTTTATTGAGTCTTACACACAGACTGCTAAGACTACTTTCCGGTAAGAAGTCTTTGACCTATTTTTTTCAGATAATAAGATTACAGCTGAAGCAAGCATTCAATAGCTTTTATTGTAGTGGCTTGGTCATTCTAGCAAAACCACTGCTGTTTCAGCAATTTAAAGATATCCAAGTTAAGTCGCCAGGTACCTTGCTATTAACTGCTGGATTGTCTTACATTGGGCTGATAACTCCATTATACATGAGTACTAATGTGAAGCATTGGGTGACAGCTTAATTTGGTTATACTGCTTTACAGTGAAAATTAACATAAACTGCAATAAGCAACTTATTTTCCAAATTCCTGGAAACATATGTATCTATATAACTAAGCTGTCATGGTGGAGAGGGTTAATCTTGCAACAATTTAAATATACAGCACCGCTCTTTGAGGGTCTCCTCACTCAAGGTAGAGTCGGCAGGAGAGTTGCGGTTTCAACGTATTCACTTTTTTATTATGAAGGGCCAGCACTGGCAAGTATTTCTAGCCTAAACGGCGGAGATGTATAATTCAGAGGGTGTGTTTCAGTGGTTTAAACTCAGAATTTGTTTATTAGGGACCCGTGATAAATGAGCTTTGTAGATAGAGAATAGTCTGTATTTCTAGTCTTGTTTTACCATTAGAGTGTAAAATGGTTTCAGTGTGTGACGAGAGGACAAGGTTTTGAACAGCTTAATATTGAGCTATTTGTAAAGCTCTCTCTGGTGGGCTAATGGGTGTTCTTGAAGATTCAGAGTATAATTTGTTGAGTAAGTATATGAATTACGGAAATAGCTAAGAACCCACATGTTAAATGATGCTTGTGTGTGAGGAATGAGTGACTGGTAACAATGATGGAAGACCAATGTGTGTGGTAAATGGTGGAAAGTTGAATTATTTTTTGATGATTACATTGGGGAAAGTCAGTCTGAAGGGCTTACAGTAATAATAATTATGTTGCTCTAATAATGGTTTGTTATGAGAGAAAAATACACCTTCTGAGAATTGGTAGATTATATTGAGAAATTTTATATAGTGGATACTAAGAGATTAAAGTACAGGAGAAAACCAAACATTGAACAAGCATTAAACATTTTTTTCTGTAGTGAGTGACTGATTCACTTAATGTGCAGGATTTAGATTTACACTTTAAGGATCAAGTCCTCACTATTTGATTAGCAGTGGTGTTTTGTAGCCTTTGAACAAAAAAATGCAAAAAATAAAAAAAACCCTCCAATAATTACATTTGATACATACATTTTTGAATTACAACTGAATATATTCACCAAACCAGGATTTACCAAGTAAATTGTCAGTTTTTTCCCAGAAAGCCTTGTCTGACCACCTAAGCAATTGACCTATGCATTATGCCAGATCAGCTTGGCCTTTCTTGGAGGAGAAACTCACCAGGGTTGTCCTTCATAAAGCACCTTATGAATGCCCATCGTTCAGTGGATAAAATGTAAAAGTTATTTTTCCTGGTAATGGGGCATCTCTGTTTTAGCAGATAGTCCCATTCTTGTTCAAGGGCTTCATGTTTATTGAACATTTATTGTTTGGGGAAGTGAAAAAAAAGTGCCCTAGATACAAATCTGTGTGCAGTTACTGAATAGCTAAAGTTAAATTGTAATGTTAGTTACATCTGTGTTATTAATTTTTTTATAGCGCTGTAAGGCCCAACCAATTACCATGAAATGACGGCCTAATACAGGTGCTGTAGGAGGAAGTTTCTCCTGAATTTACTCACTTTTGTTGCCTTAACCTGAGAAGTGTGAGTTGATCTAGACAGCCAGCCTGGCTAATCTCATACACATTAATTCTTATACAATTTGTCAGTGGGTAAATGTGTATGCAGCACCTATTCTAATTGGCAAACAATCCAGTATAATATGGTATAAAAACACAGGTGGGCTATGACCATGCTAGAGCCCCTTTGGCCTTACAGCTGTTTTTTCACCCATGGGAGAAATCTAGTATAAAACCAACAGCTGGGGTTCCAAAGGTGGCCTTCTCTTGGTTTATATATTTTAGTTTTTTTCATAAAAGGAATTGCAAAAACAAAACTTTCACTTGTTAGAAAATTACTTTCACTGGTAAATCCCTTTCAAAATCACATCCTTTACTTATTGTTTGTTTTTTCTTTTTAAGAGAGCTTAGAGGAAAAAAGTTTCTACATTGTAACTTGTTTGTATTGTAGGGCAGTTTAAGGGACCTTCTAGTTTTGGCAGGTACATCTATGGGGTCCCCACTATTTAAAGAGAAAGTCCCATGGAATAAAATATTATTTACTCCTTGAGCATTAAATACAGTGCTGTATACAAAAATGTAGGTTAGCATTGTCAAAACCCTGATTTTTATCTCATTTTGTTGTAATAAATTTCCTTTATCTGCAAACTCGAAGGCTGCATTGTTGTCTATCATGATATTTTGGCTACCTTTCCCTACTCTAACATCACACTGAGCCTGTGGCAATAAAGCTTGTTGCTCCACATACTTTTATTAGTCAGGGTGTCAGGTTAAGTGATTAACATCAAGCTATTATCTCATGTTTATAGCTAGCAATTTCTTAAGCCCCAAGGTCACTGCCTTCGCTGAGGGGAAAAACAAAAAAGTGACAGGTGGCAAAACGTGCCATAAGGCAACTGTGGACACACTCCACAAGGGATATGCGGCCCCTTCCTCCCCGGCCAGGAGGGTCAGATCTTCTTGGTCCACCCTGCAAGGGTTAGGACCACTGAAATCATCGATAGAGTGTGGGGGGGGGCACTCAAAAGAGTTACCTAACTCCCCTCCTCACCAGGAAAACCAGTGCCTTTTCAGGGGACCCGGCTCCACCAAACACTGGGCACAGCACCAAATCTGGAACCAAAGGCTTGGGGACATTTATGTGACCCCGGGGCTTCATGCTATCCCAGCCTTAAGGCAAGAGGACCAATCTTTCCCTCTCTCACAGATACTCGAAAGGTTTATATCAAGCATTTTGTGTTATTGGATATTGAAGATGACCAGCGAACCGAAGAGGTGAAAGAGAGAAGAGGGGCTGAACACATAGTTTGTATCTACGATACACACTGTGTGAACAAATTATCTCTTGTCTTCAGCAGATATTCGTGGTGTGCTCTTTTACTTTCAGATATATGTAGATATAATCTAAAGAAGCAATAAAAATGAAAAATAGCCAATGTTTGCATTGAGATATTTAATATATATATATATATATATGTGTGTGTGTGTGTGAGTGTACTTCCTCAAGCGACAAAATCCTGGTACCTAATTCAAGGTTACTGAAGAATGAATGTTTTTATGATTGATGTTGGACGAGTTAGCATTGAGCTGTCCAGAGCTGAATGCTTCTTGTCGGTCAGTATTTTGGCTGTGAGTCCTTTTTATTTGAGTTCGGTCTTCACTTGTTTCATGCTTTGGCCAACTCGCTCACATATAGTTGACATAGATTTTATATTTTTATAAAAACTCTATTGATTTAATGCTCATGGTCATGGACATTTACTGGGGTCTTTCGTGAACAATTTAATCAGGGCCCTCCTCACCTGTTGTCTCTGTTAGTCAATTTGTTATGTTACATACTACTTGTTATGTCCTGTCTACCCATTGTACAGTGCTACGGAATTTGATAGCGCTATATAAAACAATAAATAATAATAATGTTCGATTTAGTGTTAGTGTACACCTTCTATTTGTTCGCTTCTATTTATTTCTGTGTACATATACATCGAGAAAGAAACTTTTAAAGCCCAGCGTTTCAAGTGATTGAGAGTAATACCAGCAGGGTTTACGAAGCATGATTTTTATTCCATTCTTATAATCCGGGAGGACTGGTATTAGATGACAATTACATGTTCACGTAGCAGGCTCCTAAATGTACTTATTGAAGCATGACAATCTGTAGCTATTTTTAACGGATTGCTATTTAGGTCAGTTAGCATCTATATAGTAGGGAGGACTGCAGTGTCATCAACTGCTGTTGAATTTGCATAGCAATATTTTTATTTTAGAAGGTAATGTTATCTCTAAGACTTACATAAGATCAAACCACATTAAGGTCTAGAGAGCAGACCCCAACTTCTGTTTCTGTTACCATTAATGTAGAATTGAATGGGAATCTATGTATACACAGGTTAAAGAAGAGCATGTCTTATTCATGATATATACACTAAAAAGAAAGTGTGGCTTATTTGCTTTATAAATAAATATCTGTCTCTTCTCCTACCATCATACCTTCTTATTCCAACCATCCTCCTCAGGTATAGAATGTCACTATCTTTTAAATGTTTATATAGTAAATGATTTAATTCAAGCTTAACGTAATAGTATCTAAACAACATCCGTTTGTGTGGTAAAATTATGATTTATGCTCCACCATTTTTTGGACATATTTATTTCTATATGAATCAAATTTAACTAATTGTTGTCCTGTAAACCGTTCACTATTTTGGTAGCACTCCCCTGAATGCTCTTCAAAAATGTCAATATCCTTCTAGAGATCTGATCTCCAGTACTGTAGAAAATGCTCTAGGTGAGGGCTGGCCAACGACCTGTAAAGTGGCAGAGCCACCTTCGTCTTCTTTCTACTATTGCCTCTAGCTATACAACACTACTTGCTTTTTGTGACACTTTATTGCATTGCCTGTTTATCTTTTAGTCCCAAGTCCCTCTCTTCTGTTGTTGCAAACAGAACAGTGCCCCCAATGCCATATTCTGCCTTGGGATTTTCACATCCCAAGTGCATTATGTTACATTTACCAACATTAAACTGCGCATGCCACACTCTCAACCATTCTTCTAATTTATTTTAATTGCTTACCACTTGGCTTGTTCCAACAGGAATGACTACCTTGTTGCATTAATTTATATTATTGCAAAAACATACCTTATGAATAAGATCTTTTGCAAAATCACTAATAAAAGTAGTATGGATCCCAATATAGATCCCACTAATAAACAATACTTTCCTCTGAATATACACCATTAACTGCAACCTTCTGCCTGTTTTCCACCATTACCTTGTAAATTCAACCATTTTAATATCCAAGCCCAAACACTGCAATGTATTTATGTCTTCTATAACCAAACTTAAACCAGACTTGAACCAGTTTGTTTATGTTAAAATACCATAGTGACAGTGAGCAGGTGATGTGTGTACTCCTTTGCGAAACAAAAATGGAACCAGATTCACAGGCAGGGATTTTGTCCTGAAACTGAATGGGAGGTAGATAGGTGATGTGCGGCTTGATACAGAGACCCGTAAATTAGGAAAAGGAGGAAACAAAAAGCAAACAAACCAAGAACATCATTCATACCTTGGTTTTTAATGCAGAGGCGTAACTAGAAACCACAGGGCCCCGTTGCAAAAAATTGCCCTGGGGCCACCCCTACCTCATCAAGCAAACCTGTGACCACCACCTTGGCCCTCAAGCAACTTCCTATAGTCATCCTAACTTCCAAACTGCCTATCATATTTGCCCCCAGCTTGCCAGTGCACCCAAACAGCTGGTATGTGCCATCACCCAAAAACAGCTTACATGTGACATCATTGCCACCAAACTTGTCTGTGCCTTCTTTGCCCACTTACACAAATTACACACACTTACTCACTCGACACACTCTTGCACTCATTCTAGCACACACGCACACAAAACTACACATCCATACATCCCTCCGCCTGCCCCCTCTTACCTTTCCCCTCTCCAACAGCTTCCTGTTCGAGCAGCCTGTTTTCCCGGCAGGGTCACATGATGTAAAATGGCCTTGATACTTTCCTGTTTTGTCGTGTCGGTTCAAAATTGTTTAGAAAGGGCCATTTCACCTGGACTTTCTCAACTACGAGGAGACAGGAACAAGGGGTTGCAAGGGTCCTCCCAGGTCTCCTAGAGGCACGGGCCCGTGCTGCGACCCCTGTGGTTATGCCACTGGTTTTGTGCGCGCAAGGTGTATGTTTTTTGTATTTCGTTTTTTCAAGTATTAAGGACTACAAGCATGGCCACTGGGTGGGCTATGCGCATACCTACAACTGTCTCCAATATGTCACTGATTGCTTTGCTCACAACGGCACATACAAGTTTCTGAGATTCTGACAACAGATTCTCATTTATACATTTGTTGCCGATTTTGCTAGCACAACATATATTGTGAAAAACCCCTTTCAGCTTAGAGCCTCTTTATATTTTCAAAGCATGGTCCTCTAGTGCAATAATGTTTAGGACAGCAATATTCTGATGAACTGTGATTTTTAGTTACCGGTGAACACAACCAATTTCCCCAACATAATAAAATAAAAACATTTGCTCTCAATTGTATCCCGCTGTGGCCCAGACTATATATACACGCATACACGCTCTGGAAAACCTCCAGTGTTACATAAGTCCAGACAAGTATTGACACACTTAGCTCAGGGATTCTTCTTTCAGACCTTCCACCTTACTCTAGGAGCATAGGGGAACTTCATCTCCCCTTAATAGTCTCCCTGATTTGGAGGCTCCATGGAGTTTAAATGTCTATGTCCTGCATCTGTTGGATCTGGACTGGATCATACAAACCCAAACCCAACTTGGACGCAAAGCATACTTACCTGCAGTGCGCCCTGTCATCCATACCTTTTTGAATTACCAGTCCATTTTAAGTAGCAAAGCTCTACGTTTTGTCACATGTCCTAATATTAGCCCTTGGATCCAAAATAACCACAATAGAAAACAAGAAATGATTTCCTTGAAAATATCAAACAGCTGCTTGTGTGGTAGTCACAGAAATAGAAAGTAATCAGATCTAATTCATTGTATGTTTGTTTTTTACTTATTTTCTCTTATGGCTTGAGGCTTGAGAAATTTAGGACAAGGATGTCCAACATCTGGTATTCTTAACCCCATGCGACATCTTATGTACTCTAAATTCCAGATTTGTCATGCCAGTCCACTGCACTGCTCAGATCATATTCTAGTAAATGGTTTCTTCTGAGCTGTTGTAAATAAGCGAATGTTGTAAAATAAGCAATTTCAAATACGTTTAACCACAGAGACAAACTGTAAATAGCTAAAAATTTATATGGCTAAATTAGATTATATATAATCGCTGCTTATTTTTTTAAAAATATAACCGGAAACTTGAGCCTTATTTAAATTGCATTTCATTTGGACTGTTTAGTCTTTTAAACTGATATGAAACGTGGGTCTTTGACGATCGAGGCCGTGTTGGGGATCCTGTATAATGACAAATTTCCAACAATATTTTTTTGCACTCAAAATAAGCTATTATTAAAGGGTTTTTTTTTTTTTGTTTTGCGCAACTGAGTAGATTTCTCACACATTGTATAAAAATCTATTGATCAGGTTTCTGTCATTTAGCATCTAAGAACTGTATTTCCTCAGTTTATTTCACGCCTGTATTATCTGAACCATGGAAATTCAATAAAAATGGTACTTCATTCAATGAAAATGCTATTCAAAATGTTAGCTGAAGGGGTTGAAAACATGTAAACTTGATAATGAACAATTATATTATCTGCTAATGAGTGTATATTTAACAAATTGATATTTGTATTTATAGCATTTTTTTCTATGATCTTCTGGAGTCTGAGTTTCTATAATTAAATAACAATGTTTATGTGCTCTATTAGTTCCTCTTCTGATTCAGTCTCTCTTTTGTTTTGGTTTCAGAGGAAGAATGTTTCTTTCTTCTCCAGTATTGGATTGCTTGTTGTCTGGGGCATCACGTTGCTGGGCGCTCGCTTTTACTGGATGGGTAACAGGCCGCCAAGTTTCTCGAACTCCGACAACCCAGCTGCGGACTGTGAAATTCTGCTCACACGTACTTTGACCTTCCTAC
Source organism: Spea multiplicata (assembly GCA_009364415.1). NCBI lineage: Eukaryota > Metazoa > Chordata > Amphibia > Anura > Pelobatidae > Spea > Spea multiplicata. Next base: position 92,789 of record VKOC01017293.1, read on the forward strand.
ATTTGCCAACCAAGAACCTGTGGCTGCTTTTTTGCCCTGACACACTCAGCTTTGATTGGTCGATGGATGCTGTGCCTCTCATTAAAACAGTCATTGACTGGAGAAACATACACACTGTGGCCTTTTACATTTTACTCTTCCTCCTTGCCTATTCGAGTCTGAAGAGCCCCACTACAAAGAGAGAATGCAATGGGAAACTAGTTATGAATGGCAAGCAGAATACTAATGGCCATAGCTGTCAATCAGAACTAGAATACAAGAACTCAGAGCCAAGACCTGCTATTGTCTCAAAACTTGAAAATGGTGTAAAAAACCATATTGCCCATGGGTTGCAACTTCCTTCAACAGAAAATGTTGTTGTTTTAGCTTTATCCTTGTTGATAGTTCCCTTTGTGCCCGCTAGTAATCTATTTTTCTATGTTGGCTTTGTGATTGCAGAGCGTGTATTATATATACCCAGTATGGGTTTTTGTTTACTAATAACCGCGGGACTCCGAGCTCTTTATATTAAGGCTCAAAAAAACTGTTTTAAGAGCCTAATTTTTTATGTCGCCACTGCTTTAATCGTTTTTTACGGGCTGAAGACTGTTGTCCGAAATGAGGATTGGAAGAATGAAGAGATGCTTTATAAATCAGGAATACAAGTCAATCCAGCAAAAGGTAAACTATTTGTTGACAACATTACTTATATTTATGAGACAAGAACATGTTCTTCACCATTTATATGCTGTAGTTTCTCATATCCTACATGCAAGCACAAAAAATGGCAGAATAAATGGACACACATACAGTCTGAATTCAGTCTCCCTTGTCTGCACGAAAAATCTTTTGCTTCTAGTCTCATTAAATTTATTTAAAACAAACTATTCAGAGATGAGTGCTTCTGACTGGCATGTTTAGAGCTTGTTTGTAGAGCTCTTCACGCTTTTTTGCTCATAAAATACAGCGCAGCTATTCCTGCGGTGGTAAGGTTTCAGAGCGGCACTTTGTTATTGTTAGGATTTGCAGAGTTACATTGTTATAGAAGATTGCTTTTCTTCTAAACGATTACGCCATACCAGCATTTACTCTCAATAGGAAAGACATTTAGGGTGGCATAAAGGAAAGAGGAGATAAGTACTGAAAAAAAACAAATGAGGAAACCTGCTTTATTTGTTATTACAACTGTCCGTTTTCTTTTTGTGGGGAATGCCATTTTCACTTTGTACAGAAAAACGTGCTTTATTTTGCCATTTGAGCACCAGATGATCGTGAAAACAGTTTGTAATATAACGGCCCAAACTTTTTTCATGACTTTCTCTCTTTCTAACAAATGTATCCCGGCCAAAATGACTTTTGTCCACTTAGCAGGCATTTGTGGGTGATCGAATTCATTTGCTGTCGTGTATATATGAGCTAGCACTGAGCATATACAGTACATGCACGTTTCCCCCATATTGGGTTCCCTACTGGACACTGTTGTCCTCCATCTGTGCCGCTGATACTGATGCAGCTATAGAGGTTAAGGTGCTAGCATCTAAGGAGCTTTGCCACTTAAAATATATGTTTTCATAAAGCTTTGATATTTTCTTCCTTAAAAAAGCTGTCAATGATTAGAATCTTAAATGACAAATGAAGACAAGTTAGTCTTTGAACTACATTTCCTATATATGATACAAGACTACGAGCTTTGTGGTACCAAATGGTTTCACAGTGATCTTAAGGTTTATTTAATGTACCTGAATCATCATTGAGTGTGTTCCTTTTGGTAATAATTGAAAATGGTGTAATAGTCCTGGAGATTTATAAAGAAGAATTCATTGGTTTGGTTTTTCATTGCAGAGATTGATTTTATTGGCCTATAATACTGTGGTTTACTGTGTCGGCAATAATACTCATGTCACGCTTGTAGAACTTTTCTTGATAATGCTCACAATTTCCTTTAAATCAACTTTTCTTTTATATCAGCATTATGGTCACTTATCACCATAACCTGCTTTTATCCCATTGAAGGCGCCACTAGTAAAATCATCAAAGATTAATGGTACTTCTACAAGGATATTAGGGAACTCATTAGCAAAGAGGTGTGTGGTCGTTAAAAAAGGTTAATAACCATAAAATGTACTGATTATTAAATTAAGTTGGGTAAACTGCTTTATCTGTTAATAGATACAAGGCAAAGGCAATAAAATAGGGCATTAAAATGTTAGCAGTAATTTGTAACATCAAGAGAAAGGTTTAAGGAAGACTCCCACCATGTTTTTTTCTGAATACTGTCATAAAGGTACCTAGCAATGTGTGCTAAGGTTTTTGTTACTGGAAGCAGGAAATCTGCAAAGCTTGCATCAATATCTGATTAGTTCCTGATTTACAGGTAGTATATTCAACATTAGCTACAGTTCAGTGTCGCTTTTCCAAGTCGGAAGTCAGACACTAGCGAGCCGACTTTAGATGTGGCTTATGTGAAGCCAGCGTGCTGTCGCAAAGATGTAAGCGTTTTGCTAGTTTTGGGGCTTGCTTAACCCCTTCAGGCCCAGGGGTTTTCCTAAACAAAGGACTAAAATCCATGTTTATGTATTTACTTATATTGTAAGAGTGATGATGTTTTGTCATGGTATCATCACTGGGCTCTCAATCCCTTATTTTTTTTTCTTTTTCGCTTTAGAAGGTTGAGAAACAATTTTGTCTTCCTCTCCTCCTCCTGATCTGTTTGCGATGGTCACAACGTGATCAGCAAGCAGTGTTCCATAGCCTTGCAATGCCGATTGCAATAATGGCAATCAGTGCACAGGGGAAGCAGTGGGTCCGTTTACTCTGTTTTGACTGCTTACTTTTAGAGCATAGTTGCCTTATTTGTAATTGAAATAAATTACCGGGTGTAAAGCCTAGACCTAGAATTTTGGGAAGAGCTTAATTGTTGCCCTGTCCACAATTAAACCCATTCGACTAATTGTTACTAATGTGTTACTTCTGAGCATGGTCTGTTCAGCCTTTATTTATAGAATATAGGTTCCCCTATACTCTTTGTGCTGATGCTAGACTGAGAAGTTTAAGCTTTATGGTATTTTAGGGTTTTATCCTTTCTAATGCATAATCATTAAAAAAAAAAAATCGCATTCATGTTTTCCTCTGTGTAAGTTTTACTTTACATGTGACAATAACAATGAAAATAAAACCAAGATGTGTTTTTTTTTCATTTCTAAACTAAAAACAAATTCCCCTAAAAAATAGATGATTTCAAATTGCACAACCGTTGAATATTTAAGTTATTTTTTCATTGAAAGTTTCCACAAAGAAGGCCAAAATACCTTGTATTTCAGTTGAGTTAATCAGATATCTCCAGTCTGACCGGCTCCTTGAAACAATATATGCCTTAAGGCAAGTCATGTCACCACCCACTAAGATAACTTCTTTATATGTTACGCTATTAATAATTGGAATAACGGAGTTGAGTAAACCATTGCTAATCTTGATCCTTTAAGGGCTTGTAGTACGTTGCTAATGAAAACCATAACTTTCCATTCAGTTAAATATGTAAGCCAGCAATGTTCCCATCCAATTTGCAAGCCCTTTGGGAAATGTTTTATTATTCATTATAGATGAACATGATTGGTTGTTCTTGGTGATCACTGACTATCTCAAGAAGTAAAGAGACTCATTTATTCAGTCGTAGGTTTAATTTATATAAAATATATATAATACATTGTCACTTTTCCTGTTGAACAGAAGAACACATTCTAAGAAATCAGTTGAAGCCGGATCATGCCATGTTCGGTATCAGAGACATGTTCTACAAAGTAAACTATTGTGCTGAAAAATGCAGTGTTAGTAATTAATCCTAGGCCAGTCTTCATGTATGTACGTTGCGGTTTCTTCTGCGATTGGGACATTTTCTGAAGTTCTAATAGTACAAAAACTTGTATTTGTTTGTCTTAGGTTAACTATAATCATAGCTTTTAGCATTAAATCAATAATCAAAACTAGCTATAACTACCTTTTTCTTTTTTTTTTGTCAACCAATGTAATTGTTTTGTAGATATTTAGTTATAAATTCCACCACATCACTTCTTTCATTGGACACAGAGCAAATCTGATCTGGGCTATTTCTCCAATGTGCGATTGAAATATGGCCTTCCAGGTACAGTGATGATGGCCTTATATACAACACACTAATTGCAGTTATTTAATGCAGGTTTTTCTTGTCAGTTATTCAAAAATAATTAATAGCACTAGACAGGGGTGTCCACATGTACCTGTTCTGTATGTGCTGGTACCCGGACCTCTCTTAAATTCAATTAATCTTAATCTAATTAATCCAAATATCACAGGATATCCAGCCCTTAATTTTGGCCCCCAGCTTGCATGCTGTATTTTACTTACACTCACCAAGCCAATTGTAAATTGAAAACTCTCAATACCACAATAAGAAGAGGAGTTCTGCTGTGGTTACAAGCAAAAGGAAGACCAGGAACACCAAGCAAACTACTGAATCTCGTACTGTATCTTAAAAACATGTGCACTGGTATTCACGTTCTTTAGTAGTAGATACCATATTTTTTATTTTGTATCGTATCTTATGTTATAACACATTCTTGTATGCTTGCTTTAATCCCGGGGGCTGTGAACAGTAGTGCAGTTAATGTCCTATATAAAGTTCTTTTCATGTCATCACATGTCATCACTACAAGAAAGTCCTGTTGACTTACATTCCTACTATTTCATGTATTGTTTAACCGAATACCTTAGATTATACAGAACATATACCTGTTTGCTTTAGTATAGCTATATATAGTTAAACTGAAATTATCTGCCTTTCCATTCTTCCTGAACAATAGCAACTTCATCTATACAGTTTAAAACTCCTAATATATTTTTGTCTGTGGGCATTGTTAGAAGAGTTGACATTAACCCTTAAGTTTCCAATTAGTTGCACATAAAAGCATTTTCCACCCCTTAACAGTAAATCAATTTTTTTACCATTTGTTTCTTCTCTTCTGTGTCCACTTTGCCTTACTGATCAGTGCTATTGTTCTGTGATTTAAAGAGAAGCTCTTTAAGATTCAGCAGACCTTTCCTTTGTTGAAGTAATTACTATACCTGGAATGTTACTATTAGTTGATCTGTGCAGCGCGAGATTATTTTTTAACAGCAGGAGGGCAGCAGAAGTACATTCTGTAATAACGGCTTAGTGCATAATCTGCATGCATATTATTATAGTGGTTGATGTAACAGCGAATGGGCTTGTTCTGTCTGTACTTGTCCTTTTTTGTTACCAAACAAAACTGCAATAAAATGATAACATCATATATTTTATAGCCATTATGAAAATTGGGCGGATTTTGCACTACAATAGCCATTGACCACCTCTGACTCCTCTTAAGATTTCCATTATAATGGTGTTTCGTCCACGGAGCCGTGTTGGAAAAATATTGACGGTAACTGAGAAATGCCAAAGTCATCTGTGAATAAACCAATAGTATTTATCACAAACCTTCGCATTCCTGCCTGTTTTTGTTTTATTAATATTTGGCTGATACTCGGTCTAATATTTATATATTTTGCATTTTTGGCCGTCTGTGCCTGTTATATTAAATCAGCTGTAGAGGTTTATACTTCTCTTTAAACGATGCCAATTTTGTGTGGTCCTACAAAATAAGGAAAAAAATAATTATACATGTTTATTAATTTATAACACAGGGTCTGTTGGTTAGTAATAATGTTTAGATCTGTGTATTTTTCTTTTTTTTCCCTGCAGCGTGGGGAAATCTTGGGAATGTACTGAAGAGCCAGGGCAAGATTTCAGAAGCTGAGACTGCTTATAGAAATGCCCTGTATTATCGCAGCAACATGGCTGATATGCTGTATAATTTGTAAGTATGTTACACTTGATTTGTGCTGCTGTTCATGCATATTACATTTTCATCTCTTTGATCTTGCATCAGTGCATTTTAATATTTCTATGAGCAAGGAATCAGGATTGATTTTTTTTGTGTGTATGACATCCACTTATCTTTGGATGTTGAATGCGCTCTGAATAAATGTTTAAATATAAACCTTTTTTTACTGTGCCTTGGATTGGCGAACGTCATTGTGTATTTCAGGCATATTTCATCATTATTCCTTATGCTGCTAGAGTGCTCTTCAAGCCTTCTACTGCACAAGAACGGATGCTTAACGGCATCGCATGTAGAGTAGCACCATTCAATCTTTAAGCACAATTAACAGCTTTATATGTGATCTTCTGTTGGAATAGTGTTACTATTATACGTAAATGCGCAAAACAATGTATCTGGCTTGAAAATTGTGTCCATGAACACCATGGATGTGCATTTGCAGGCATCAAAGAATTGATTGCATAAATTGCCTCCATAAATCTGAATTTATGATAGATGGCAAAAAGGTACCTTGTTCAATTGTGGAAGAGCATCAGGTAGCTCACCATCACATAAATTCATAAAATAATTACACATACACAAAATGAATGAACCTGAAATTTATACTTTAAGTATATAATGTTTATTTTACACCCAATCATGCTTTGCTCATGTACGTGTTTGCCCACCCCGTGAACAGGTAGCCGCTCCCCAGAAGAGGGAGAGTTCCAGGTACACCCTGCCCTGCCACAAGTCTGGCTATGGGGATGGATCCTGAATAATTGGCCTTTTTCCCCCAGGGCTCATATATTTCACATGTTGCTAAATAGCAAATAACAATAGTGCCATACGTGTGATGATTAAACTCTGACAAGGGAATCAGCGACTCAATTATACATGCCACGTTCTGCAGGACAGTATGTAAACTGTATATGTATGCTTGAAGAAGGGAAAAAAATATCTGTCTATTCTGGAATAAAAGCAGAAAGGTGGCTTACAATACGTTAACATGGTCACCCAGAATATAATTTGATTTACAGCACCCTATCATATTCTACAATGTTGTACAAGGGGTAAATGGCACATAACAAGTAGGGCAACACAAAAAATTCAGACTAAAGAGCTTACAATCTAGACAAATACAGTAAATAGAGCTCACCTTAAGTCACCTTTGTACTGAGCAGGACCGCACAGTATTCATTTTAACTCTTGCTGTGCCATGGATTCATTGTGTATTTCAACATATATTTGCTTTGCATTGAAAGTTTGTTTAAGTTTAAACTACGCTCCAGAGTGGCGGCTTGTGGATTTAGGTCTGGCTTCCGTTGTGGAAAAACATTGATGTCATAATGTTGTTGTTGTTAAACAAAATATCAAAAAACAGCCTGCAGCATTTAGTGTTACTAAGCTTTTAAATCATATCCTTATGTATGTTTTTAGGGAAGAATAAGATTATTTTTTTTTTATTGTTGCTTTACTGATGATCTTTTAGATGTCTACCTACACATATAGTTAACGTATAATGTATAATGTTAATATCTTACAAAGCTCACAAGAAATCCAGTTTTGTTATACAAATATAAATGTTATACATTGAATTCATGTTGGATAAAAATATACTTTTAACCATATTTCCTACTATATACTCAGACCGTAACTATAAAAAACAGCCTCACATACACACACGCCAGTATTTAATCTTAAAGAAGAAAGGATAATGCCTGTCCTATCATCTCTCTTTCTACCTCTTCATTCCTGTTAGTTGGAGTTCAGTGAAATGCAAGATTCAAGAAAGATGTCATTTTCCTGCAAAATCCCCATGTATTTACAAAGAGCAAGGCAATACACAGGTTTTTTGAACTCTTATGGCCCTAAAGTACTGGAGATTGCCACCTTTGCTACAGTATTTATATAATTTACAGAAAGTGGCTTTGAGTCTTATTTATAGAACTTTTATAAAAGTGTTTTGAATTTTTGGAACCATACATTTAAATTCATTGTAACAAACATGTACCCTATGAAACACTGGGGAAAAAAAACCCCTAATGGGCCATTGATTATCCTGAGCGAGTACCTACCCTTTCTTGTGTGGATCATTGGGTCACTGTCAAGTCACGGCATAATAGCTTTTATATGAAGACATAAGAATGGTTCATGTCACTATGCAGATTCCAGAATCAATGCAAGCAGAAAATGACTAATTAATCAGGCATAATTTAGTATGCAATTCCAGGGGCTCTTAGTAAGTTAATATCCAATTGTGGAAGGTTAGTCTCTAGCTCTGTGGTTAATTGTAAATGTTGTCCAATAATCAGTATTCAGAATATCCTTTACATTGTTGAAGTGCTGACATGCTAATGATATGGTTGTGTATTGTATGTGCAGTGAAGGAAAAATTATTGGTTCCCCTGCTGATTTTGTACGTTTGCCCACTGACAGAGACATGACCAGTCTATAATTTTAATGATAGGTCTATTTGAACAGTGAAAGACAGAATCACAACAAAACAATCTTGTCAGTGATCTCAAGGCAGCTGGGACAATAGTTGCCAAGAAAAAAACACTACAGTGTGAAGGACTGAAATCCTGCAGCGCCTGCAAGGTCCCCCTGTTCAAGAAAGAACATGTACAGGCCCATCTGAAGTTGGCCAATGAATATCTGAATGATTCAGAGGAGAACTGGGTGAAAGTGTTGTGGTCAGATGAGACCAAAATCAAGCTATTTGGCGTCAACTCTACTCGCCGTGTTTGGAGGAGGAGGAATGCTGCCTATGACCCCAAGAACACCATCCCCACTGTCAAACATGAAGGTGGAAACCTTATACTTTTGGGGTGTTTTTCTGCTAAGGGGACAGGACAACATCACCACATCAAAGGGACGATGGATGGGGCCATGTACCATCAAATTTTGGGTGAGAACCTCCTTCCCTCAGCCAGGGCATTGAAAATGGGTCGTGGATGGGTATTCCAGTGTGAAAATGACCCAAAATACGGCCAAGGCAACAAAGGAGTGGCTCAAGAAAAAGCACATTTAAGGTCCTGGAGTTACCTAGCCAGTCTCTAGACCTTAATCCCATAGAAAATCTGTGGAAGGAGCTGAAGGTTCGAGTTGCTCATACCCATAATGTATTAAAATTTTATAATTACATTTTCATTTTTTTTACAATTACATTTTACATACTGCATACAATGTTGTGTACCTTCTTTTTCATAAGATAAGACTATCGCAAATTCACAAAAATAGATAAAAACAAAAGAAAACTTTATAAAGTTTACAATCTAAAACAATAGATCATAAAGTATAATAAATTATATAGGGACGTAGTCACTTTCACAATTATTAGCATTTCTAACCTTGTTTGTAGAACCTAAATGAATATATGGTTTATTAAGAGATCACAACCCACATTATGCATTCTTGTTTTTAAAAAAAACAAACAAAAATGAACATAGAAAACCTCTACACGAATGGACTACAGTCCTTTGCAAAGTAATACATGTGAAAACCAAATGGAAGGGAAAATGCTCTCTAAGCTCCCAATCGGCTTCGACAGATTTGAAATGGCGTGAAAGTCCGTAAAGCCTGGGTAGACTGAACTTTTTTACATGGATCATATTCTCCCCTTTAATACAGATGTGTATTAAATGCTCTGACGGACGTATATCTGATGAGAATTCCAAGTTAACTGGATCTCGTTGAAAGGAAGTCTCTCCATATCATTGTGTAACTATAGTGAGAGAGAGAGAGGGGATACAGGTATTTCTTATTATGTGCACAATGTGAAATCTGCTAATGTGCTTCAATTCCGCTTCTAAAATCATATTGTTATCTATGGCTTCCATGCTGTCTCGTGTGGTTATCCAAACATTGTTACTGACTGTTTTCCCATCTGTACAAATTAATGAGTGGACTGTGAATCTCTGTTATCAGGAAATGCATTCATAGATGGAAGCAGATGGTATCAGATTACAGTCAGAAGAATAATGCGCACCACATGTTTACGCATAAATTTGGCCATATAGTAGCTATAAAGCAAGCAGAATTCATTGAACAGTAAGATCAAACTATAAAAAGAAACGTTTTTTTGAGCATTTCGTTAGATATATCTGTACCATCCCAAGCCAAAATATATCACAATATGTTTAATTTATTGACAGACTGTTTATTCTAATATTAGTAAAATGTTTTAGCAACACATTTAAAGGTGTGATGCAGTTTGTTGCATGTTTTTGTAAAAAAAAAAAAACAGAAAAGATTCTATGTATTGAACCATTTCACGATGATTAAATTCACTCGTCGAGTACCAGACCTTGCTATGATTTGGTGAGCTTTTGCCAGCTTAAGCCAGATGCTTGGCTCCAACTGACACCATTTCAGGGGAGGTGCTGGAGTCAAACCAGACATTTTCTACAGGAAATTAACTATATGATGGAGATGAAAGAATAGTAGAGCTGATAAGAGCCATACTCTGAAGAAGTCATTTTTGAACCTGTAATAGATAATTTCGTGGTCGAAAGCGTCATTAATAACCAGCTTGTATAGCTGCTTGTGTGTAATTAGTAGATTATGTTTGGCTAATGCACAATTTGGCTTGCTCGGCAGATGTCTGTCCAATTTTGTAGGCCTTCCTAAAGGTTAATGTTCAGCAGAAAGCAATAAAAAAAAATGACACATAGCAAATTGCATTTTTGTTCAAATTGTACAAATATCTATATGGCACTTCTCTAGGATTTATTAGATAGGAGACTACCTTGGAGTAGATCTTCAGATTGTAAATTCTTGTTCCTTCATATGTAATGACTGCAGACAGAATACAGTTGTTCTACACATTTTTCCAGTAGTCCCTAGGTGTTCAAATGATAACGTTTTAGTGTGGGATATAAGATATTAATATCCCAAAGATTGAAACAAAAGCACAAGTGCTTCTCCTTTCCTAATGTAGAAATATAAAGTAGGGGTCTATAAATGAAATGTTTTTAAGTTAACGGAAGAGGAATTGTGTTGCAAAGTTTAAGAAAACCTTCATACAACCATATTGACTACTGGAATGGCCCTGCTATCTGGACCATGCCATTTGTTTCTATGGTCGTAAGGCCACCTTTAAAGTGTGTTCTGGAATATTTTGTCCATTACTTGTGTCTGTAGAATCTGTTTCAATTAAGGAACCTATGAGCTATCTTATCTAAATGGGGCAATGTTTGAAAACCAGTAACCCACTTATATTACCCCAAACTTTCCATAAGGATTTCTGAAGAAAGTAGGGGTGGTATTTGCTCTCATTATTGGAAGGATTGCTAGATGTGTATGAATACTGTACCATGACCCTGGCTAATTTACACCACATAACAAGGGCAATATTCACATTATAATTTCCCCCTTTTTTAGGGCATGTAAGGGCTAGACATCCCCTCAATGAGACTAACAGCAATAATTGCTCCATGTTACCCTTGATTTCTGCTCTGCATTATTTCTTTTCTGTGCACATTTACATATTGGATACTCAGGAAGGTCTGCTGGCAAATATCCAGTGCATCTGCTATTTGTGCATAAGGTGAGGTAAATCTCAGTGGCCAAACATCTGATATAGATCATTATAGTGTAGCACTATGGGCTGCAGTTTCACAATACTCTTTCTGTGATTCTTATTCCAGATAATTAAGAGCAACCTTTGTTGTTGGTTACCTATTTAGTGTGTAGCATTTAGATATAGATTAGTTAGTTGGAACTTTACCAGATTACCTTTTGAGAGCCTTCATGCCAACTCTCTCTTACTTCGGCATTCTCCTACTATTCCATTCATGGTTCCAATTTGTTCCAGCATAGCCCCACATCTTGTCTGTCCCTAACCCTATATGTGATCTGCCCTACATTTTCATCCAACCTCCTTTTTATAGCCTGCTCATTTAATTCCATTGCGACATCACAATCTCTTCTTTTTCTTGGCTTTTCCTTCAATGTACAAGAAGAAGGTGCCTTGGTGCTGTTACCTGTTTATTTTCAGAAACAGATGCTATGTAGTAGAAAATGCCATAGTAGAAAATGATGGCAGAGCATAAAGGGTAGGTCACATGGTTTTGGAGCCCATATGCCAAGGTGACCGCATCGGCCATGTTTTCCAGGACACGCATACTTTTTAACCAATTGGTTAACCATCCTCAATACTGTACTGCACTTTACCTGGGCTGGTCAGCAATATGTAAATATTATATGTGTCCTCGAAAACATGGCTGGTGTGGTTACCCTACGGTAGGCATATGTGTAATAGTTCCCACCAGACCCCACTCTAGTCTAAACTTGAAAAGTTCATAAACTTTAAAAGCACATATGTAAAATGTAAACATTTTCACAATAACCCGTCTGCATCAAATGATGAACTGTATTTTATCAACTCTTGTGTTGGCACAAGTTGCAGTACAGCTAGCAGTATTGTTCTAATGTGTAAACATGCTGCATTTTGATTATAAATCCCTGCCAAATGAAATGTTAGTTTATTGGCTAACTTTTTTAAGTATATTTAATAATGAATGAATCGTGTGAACTTTTACTAAGTGGGTGAATAGGTATTTATTACAAAGAGCAATTCTTAGAAGTAATTCCTTTGTGATACTAACAGTAGTTTGTTAGGTGACTGGTCCTCTCGGAGTTGCAAAAGATGTATGTCTGAATGTATTTTAATTATACATAGATATACCCTGCTCAGTAAGGTTTGAACCCAGCTGGGGTCTCTTTGTACTGGTGGTACACTAACTTTTTGGCAATGTTAACATTTTGCCATTCTGAATGGTCATTACCAAATAGCACTTCATGGAAACCCAATGCAAAGCATAAGGAAGGTCAACTGTTCTGGCAAAAAATGAATATTGTATGGTTATTAACCCTCAATGTGTAAATTAGCCCTTATTATACCATTTATTCTATTTTAGGAAACTATCTGTATCTAGCCTTGACTTGTGTACTCAAAAAATGAAAAAACTGGCCTAGACCAAGATGTGTTTTGAGTTTTGTTTTTTTTGCTCTATGGTGTGGGCCTTGGTCTATATATTTTCAAACAGTCTAAAACCCTGTAGCTGTCGAATTACCCGTTTAATTTTAAGCTTTATTTAACCACAATTGGTCTGTTTCATGTTGTTCGTTTTCTAACAGTTATGTATTTGTACTGTGGCGATGGTACTTTGTGTGCTCATACCACATGCTGAAATACCTGCTCAAAGCAGGTGTCCAGTAAATCATTTTGTGAAGGATGATGTTCACATCAGTACCTAAGTCACGCTCGCTGCACAACTCATGAATTTAACAACTTACGTATTCCGCGGTTGTTGCCCAATGCAATAAGTTACAGTGTAGCTCTGCTTCACAGGACCTTTAGTATCACCGTTATTGGTAACTTGCTTCATCGAGCACATCACATTGGTTGAACACCAGCATGCATTTATTATATAATCGCTTCTCTCAGAAACATATGTAATCACATGTAAAGAGTTGCTGTAGAAATTTGTTGGCAGGATAACATCTAGAGGAAAACTGTCGATTTCCGAAGGTACTTTAAAATATTCGTAAGCTTACATTTCTTTGATGGTGTCTTTTACTATTTTATCACATTTCGCTGTACATGTTGCTTGTTTAGAGATAACAATCTATATGTTTTGCCATTAAAAGTTCCTCAATATGTTTTGCCTGTCATTGAATCATTTCACCTTCTTAGCTTTACTACATATTATGAAAGATCTGCACTGGTGAGGGGGTGAGTTGGCCCGGTATAATTACTGTTGGGGAGGGCTCAGCCCTTCTTAAAATGTTGAATTCAATTATACTCGAAAAAGTACTTCCATGTATGTTAAATATTTATATAAGGTTTTTGATGATCATTTTGAAATAATCTTTGATTTTGTGTTGATTATAGAGGCTTGTTGCTTCAGGAGAACAACAAGTTTTCAGAGGCCCTGCATTACTACAGTCTGGCAATTGGTAGCAGGCCTACACTAGCTTGTAAGTATTTAATTTACATTTTATCATCCACATACACATCTGTAAAGCATTATCATCAGAGTCCTTTTTGAAATAAGATAAAGGACCCAAGTCCTCACCACAAAACCATCAGCACAACTGGCACCCTAATTGGCAGTGTTTGTAGAGATCAAAGGTTTTGAACAAGCATGTAGGTTGAACCACCAATCGCCCATGGTGGTCCTTCTTAAGAATAAAAAAGACCTACTTCCACGGCCCACGTGAGCAAGTAGATTGCCTAAAAGCAATTTTCAAGTTGCTGTGATAAATGCAAGTGTTTTGCAATACCTAATTTTGGGGGGGTTGTGGGTCACAGAAATGTATACAGACCATACAGAATTATTATTATTCATGGCAGATTAAAATGTTTCAAAATGCTTTTTTCCTTAACTAAAGAATTTTTTCCAGTATTCATCAAAGGAAGGTATGCTAGTTTTGGCAGTTATGTTAATAAATAGTATGTAAAACAGCTTAAGACTTAAAACTTACTTCTAGAGGAAAATGCATTAAGTATATGTTAGAGGCACATAGCAAATTGAACTAAATGTTCTGCATACTCAAATTGTCCCTTTATCCACAGACATGATAGCAGATGTAACTTGGTATTTTTAATGGAATTAATAGTAGTTGTTCATCTAGAAAGCCTTGTATTTTCACATTTTTTTTAATAATTCTGGTTTAAATTAGTTTCAATTTAAATTAAACCCACTCTACTGTAGGATTTTAATTGACTTTTTTTCTAATATATATTTCTCCAGCGGCATACTTGAATACAGGTATAATTCTTATGAATCAGGGAAGAACAGAGGAGGCCAGAAAGACTTTTATTAAGTGCTCAGAGATTCCAGATGAAAATTTGAAAGATCCGAATGCTCATAAGAGCTCTGTGACCAGTTGCCTCTATAACTTGGGGAAGCTACTCCATGAGCAAGGGCAGTATGAAGTAAGTTTCTCCGTACACAATATGTGATTGATCATCAAACTTTAAATTTCAAGTTGAAGTACCAAGACTAATATGTCTTTTTTTTGTTTTTTTCCCATGGCAGGATGCTCTTGTTGTGTATAAAGAAGCAATACAGAAAATGCCTAGGCAGTTTGCTCCACAAAGCTTATACAACATGATGGGTAAGTTGCTAAAAACTGAAAATCATTTTATCCTATACTTTTTTATATTTTTATATTCATTCGGTACTATAAAAAATGGTCTTGCTCACGTGATCTAGCTTAAATAACAGATTTAACTTGCATTTGAATCCAAGACAATCACATGATGGAGAGGGATCACTTAATAATTTTATTTTACATTCAAAAGCAATATTGTTTGCCTACTAAATTATCATTTTCCCAATTCCTGTGTCCTATATATGACTTTCATGGGTCTAGCATATTACTTTGCTTTGGTTAATGTTTGTATAGACCTATTTTAACATCTTGAGTTGATTAATGATATCTCACCCCTAAGAATATTTTAGCAGTTGTATAAGTGTTAATCTTTCACATATTTTTTCCTATTGTTATTCACCATTATTGCATTAATCTCCACCACATCATGCATTCCATACGACCTGTTTAGCTGACAAGCACATTAGTTCTGTTGCTGATGCGATACTCAAGACTTGCATTTGTTTCCTGTTTTATTAACCTATGGCAATACACTGCGCATATCTCTGGCACTTAGACATTTTTGTATTTCCCTAGCACTTTCACTGCCTTTTCTAATAGATGTTTAGTCTGTTTGGTATTATGCCTTGTTAAAGGTCATGAACTCTCTGCCACTTATATTGAATTTTAAGAAACAAATGTAAAGATTGGAAAGAATGGGTTTGCTACAAAAAGGTTCACCATTGGACATGGGGTTTATTGTATGAAAAATATCCTTACGAGTGGACGATAAGATCATGTCTACCTCAGCGCCTATTTTTATTGTTCCAATGTGGTAGTGTGCAGTGAAAGAAAAAAATATTCGATCCCCTGTTGATTTTGCCCACTGACAAAGAAATGCTCAGTCAATAATTTTAATGGTAGGTTTATTTGAATAGTGAGAGACAGAATAACAAGTTCTAAATTGATTTGCATTTTACTCAGTGAAATAAGCATTTGACCCCCATTGCAAAACATGATTTAGTACTTGGTGTCAAAACCCTTGTCGGCAATCACAGAGGCTGACGTTTGGCAACTCGAACCTTCAGCTCCTTCCACAGATTTTCTATGGGATTAAGGTCTAGAGACTGGCTAGGTCACTCCAGGACCTTAAATGTTCTTGAGCCACTCCTTTGTTGCTTGGCCGTATTTTGGGTCATTTTTATACTGGAATACCCATCCACGACCCATTTTCAATGCCCTGGCTGAGGGAAGGAGGTTCTCACCCAAGATTTGACGGTACATGGCCCCATCCATCGTCCCTTTGATGTGGTGATGTTGTCCTGTCCCCTTAGCAGAAAAACACCCCAAAAGTATAAGGTTTCCACCTTCATGTTTGACAGTGGGGATGGTGTTCTTGGGGTCATAGGCAGCATTCCTCCTCCTCCAAACACGGCGAGTAGAGTTGACGCCAAATAGCTCGATTTTGGTCTCATCTGACCACAACACGACCACAACACTTTCGCCCAGTTCTCCTCTGAATCATTCAGATGTTCATTGGCAAACTTCAGAGCAGGGGACCTTGCGGGCACTGCAGGATTTCAGTCCTTCACGGCGTAGTGTGTTACCAATTGTTACCTGTATAAAAGACACCTGGGAGTCAGACATCTTGCTGATTGATAGGGGATCAAATACTAGTAAAATGCAAATCAATTTATAACTTATTTGAAATGCGTTATTCTGGATTTTTTTGTTGTTCTGTCTCTCACTGTTCAAATAAACCTACCATTAAAATTATAGACTGATTATGTCTTTGTCAGTGGACAAACATACAAAATCAGCAGGGTATCAAATAATTTTTTCCTTCATTGTACGCCTTGCATGTCGACTACATATTTAAATTCAATTTGATTCGATCCCAATGCCATCCCTCTAAATTATACAATTTATAGTCTTGTACTTATTCCTGACATCATATATCAGTTCATATCACACATATATTGATGCTTATTTATATATTCATAATGAAATGTTAACATGTAAAGATGATAAATAGTGTAGAAACCACAATAATTATGAAAAAAATAACTAAAACCTAGTGTTTGTTTTTTTAGTCAAGTCCCCTAGAAGGGTCAAAGAAAAGCATTCCACAAGAAGTAATAGAGACTTTTAAACTTTAGAGACATTAAAGATTGTTTAAGTTTGTAAAATAAATTGTATCTCCATTATGAAAATAAATCCACAATTTGGTCTGGGCTTTAAAACAGAATGATTGTTATCTTCTCATATTGAGAACACTAACAGAAGTGAGCAAAATAGTTATTGAACATTTTCTTATCTGTATTCCTTTTTTGTAGTAGAAACGTACTTTTGCCTAGGATGGTTTCTTTGACATTAATCTTTCGAATATAAATTATACACTGAACGCTGAGGTTAGAGAGATTAATTTGTCTGGCATTATAACTTGTTACTACAAAGGTTAGGCCCAACTCTGCTGTATTAGAAAATAAAAATATTTTGTTTAAAGTTTCAATTAAAACTTTGGGTCAAAAGCTATAATGATCCTTTTGGGTGTTTGGATGCTTTAATGCCAAAATTAAGATTGCTTAAGGATCAGGTTCTGGTTTAGATGTCTTTTCCTTTCCTGGAAATGTGATATTATACAGTTTATTGTATTACATTGCTTTTAAAACCACATGGGCCCACCTGTTACAGTCATTTGTGCTTCCATGAGTTTAGTGGTATGAAAAAAGTAAACTTTCCAGTGAAATTATGTGATTATACTTCAGGAACATGGGTACAGAATTTAGGCTGTTATTCATGACAATGTGATCATCTTATTTGATTTTTTTTAAAGTCTGTATTTGTACTGAACCTTGTTGTTTTAATTAAAAAAATATATATATATTTTTTAAAAATGCGAATTATATTGAAGAGGTTTCCCCTTGACATGTTTTCTTTAAAAATATTAACTATATATATATTTATATTATATATAAAAACAAGGTTTTTCCAAATTATTTGTTAAAAATCCCCATTTGGAAACTAGAATTCTAATCCTAAACTGCCCAATCGGCACCAGAATGAATAATTGTATTCATTTTGTCAGGATGCTTGCTCCTTTTTGATTAAAATATTATTTTTGCCAATTCAGATGCATTTATAGCCAGCAATAAGGAAACTATTAAAAGGCATGGCTGTTCCAGCACGTTTAAAAATGTCCTCTCTGCTCATTTCCTGATTCCTGATGGAAAAATCTTACGGTGTGTGGAATCATGACCTCAGATTAAATAAGAACATTCCCTGGCACAGAGTATCACAATTAATTACTGATTCCTGAAAATCACTGGGCTGATGTGCATTTGTGATTCTATTCATTATACTTCACCATGAAAATAAACAAGTCCGTGTCAGTACCTAATTAGCTTGTCTGGAATTATATAGCCACATGTAGCATTGCATAAAGGGGATGCCCTACGGGCACATTACATTTTCAATAAAACTAATTATAGAGAGTTCAGTTTGATTGCACGTCAAAGGTTATGCTTCTTTTTATGTAACTAGCGTTCATCGCCCGTGAAAAGCTAAGCTTCGAGCTCTTGGCTTCTTCTTGTTCCTAGAGGGATTTTTGTTTTGGAATCCTTATTATTTAAACTTAGCACACTGTAGGGAGCAGCCAAAGGTGTTGTGGCTAAAAGACTTAAGTAAGGACATTTTATCCAAGTGCTTTGCCTTTCCAACCATAGTATTCCTCTAAGTATATCTAAATAACATTTTCTTGTAAATCAATTACATATGAGCCCCTAGCAGATTAAATGAACTTGAGGAGATACTGTAGATACGGACAATACTTGTATTCCAGTTTCAAAATTAGGTATTCAGTGCTGGCCCAACCTGGAGAAAGAAGAAACTGACCTGGGGAAGTTGGACTTCATACCAGGAGTCTCCAGGTCAAACCGTAGGATTTCCAGGTTTCCTCACAAACTATATTTAATGCAAACATCTGATTATTTATCATTTCCCATAAAGGGTTAGACAGCTGTAGCAATAACAACACTATGTATTTGCCAAGGTAAAAGCTTAGAGTAACTAAGCTATTGAACTCAATAAAGCCTTTGCTGTATTTTCTGTATATTAAAATGTTTACTTTCAAAAATAAATGCTAATACCTAGATGCGTTCCTATTTAACAAGAATCACTGATTGTTTTGTACATGCATAGTACAAAAACATGTGTCAAAATCCGACCTAAATTGTAATATTATACTGAAACAGGAAAACATAATAGGGCTATTCATCTATGCATACGGATATTAAGAGATATCTGTTTCTTCTCCAACTCATTCATTATTGCAGTATCTCTTTCATTATTATTATTATTAGTTTACTTTTCTTATAAAAACACTGTTGATATTCTAGTGCTTCCAAACACCGGTCCCAATTCTATTTCTGTGTCCTTATCTTCCATTTGTCTCTGTCCATTATAATTGGATATGGAAAATGTTAAAATTGTTAATGCATCAGATTAGCTAAGAGGCACTACCTTGCTATGGGTTTTGGCCTTCCGGAGTCTGAGGCTCACATGGCATTAGTAAACGTACAGCAGTAGTACATAAACATTGTTACAGCATTTGAGTAGACCTAAGTGTGCCATTCAGGGATGTTGTTTGCATTTTCAATGGGGCAGTTGCTGTAATCATGTAAAATTGATAACATTAAGAGATTTAACAGATCAAAGATTAAATGTAATCCATAAGTGTGTGTGTATGTACATATGTGTGTGTGTATGTGTATGTATATTTATATATATATGCAATATATATGCAATTGGCATATAAGGATAATCTTGAGTGTTTCTAGACATTCACTCAATGTCTGGTGCAAGCCTTGTTTAGACTGTCCCTTTAAGTAACTATAGTGATTATATTAAATAAATACAAAAATTTGGCACATATGTCTCGTAAAAAATGGCAGCTTGTACATTTACAGGTTTTCATATGTTTAGTGAACAAACAGCCCTTGCTTTTATTTCAGGCTTTGTTTATTTTTATGTTGTAGCATGGTGGTGGAGGAGCTTAACTTTATGGAATTAATTGGGTAATGCAATATAACCTGTGAGGTTGGTTTTTATTTTTTTGCTGTTTCAGAGTTTAAGATGCTAGAGGCATGAAAAAAACTCTGGCAGGTGACATCCAGACCATTAAACCTTTATGTACCCATTAAATAAATATTCACAATTGTGCAGATGTGAGTATACAAAAGAATATATATATATATAGTGTCTATTCCGTGAAAATTTGTGGAGATATTACTAGTTAGGGTACATTTAAGCTGAAACCGTACTTCCAAAACTAAGATCGGTCTTAAAGTGTGGTCTAATTAGACATATGTCAACACTTAAATGCCCATGGCAAAAATACACCAATTTGGCATTTCTGCACCTGCACCTTGAGTCATAGCATTATTAATTCCTGTACTAGCCAAGTGTATCCATTCTAAGTTTTGACCACAAACAACTGGTAACGAGTTCCTGCCAATTATTGAAAAAAAAATCTTGTTTGTCTTTGTGGCCTCTCTGTAATTAAATTATCCTCAAGCCAGCACAACCTTTTTGATTCTCGCTGTAGATAATTTGAATGTCTTATAATTCAAAGTAATATGCATACTCTGTTTATATGCAAGGGTTAAATGTCATAGCTTGTTGAGACTTCAGGAACTTGAAGTTTCCGATGAGGTTTTAGAAGAAATTTTCTTCATTGCTTATGACTTCATGCTGTGCTTTAAAGCAGCTTGCTACCGATACTAATCCGATAAATGCAAAGGAAATGTGTTTTCACCAAAGCAGCGCCATCAGTGTCTCTTCTGACAGGTAATGTAACCATTAGGGATCATTCTCAAAAGGGTAAAAACTATTTACGTAAGAAAAGCATTTTATATTTCTGTAGGATTGTGTTATAACTGATAGACATATACAAGAGATGCATTGATTTTTCTCATTGTGTGATGTCAATAATCTTACCTAGTTGGAAGAGGCTATTCAGAAGCGCCAGTAACGCATAAACCGATTGACAGCTAAGTCCCAAAAGGCCCTGTGTGAGTGGGGTGATAAAACAAATTGCTCTTAAATGTCACTATAACGTATCTTGTTCTTAAACATGTGACAGAGTAAACATTGTGTTCCTTGGTTATTTACATAGTTGGGAACCTCTCAGGTTAGGCTACCCCGAGCTCTAACTTTTCTTGGGAAGGGGCTTCATGTAGTGGCAGTGATAGCCCCTGCCAGCCTTTATAGTGCGGCTAGTGGGCAGGAAGTAGGTATGACCAAACATCACTTCCCTGCCGATAGAAAGTAGAAACTGACCTGGCGCAGTGCTCCACCCTGAGACTCCAGGTCAGACCAAGAACATTACTAGGTATCATTATATTACAGTGTGACACTTTTGTTTTCATGGTCAAGCAATGTTGATTGGGTAAAGAAGTGCATTCACTTGAAAAGAACATCATGAAGGTTTACCATCTTGAAAATGTACACTTGCTGTTATAACTGTGGAATGATAATGTTTTTGACAGATCGAAGAATTTCTTACTCATCACAGATGTTTATTCACGGACCTATTAGATTAGCAAAAAAAAAAACACCTCGTGGCTATTGCCATAATGAATTGAAAATTTGGTATTACTTGCGTTCTACCGTTGCCAAGTCCAAAGTTGAGTCCCCAATTTCGAAATATTCTTCCCATTGGCAAAATTTCTTAACATTCTTAATTACCTTAAGAAGAATATGAATAAGCATGATTATTCTTCAGAAAAAATGTAAACAATGAATAACAAAACAATAATGCAGTTAAAGATCATTTTACACTTATATTGGCAATATCATATTGGCTCGTCTAAAGCAATTATATATTTCCTATAAAACATCATTTTAATATTATTACTA